>PVIU01002596.1:5000-167339 GCA_004026605.1 Ondatra zibethicus | reverse complement strand
ACTCTCTAAATGTGGCTGCCAATGAGGGCAGAATGAGAAGCCATCAACAATGACACTAAGACCTATCTCCTCTGCATGTATTATCTTTTTGGGAACCTAGTCGATTTGGATGCACACCTTCCTAGGACGGGATGGAGGGGGGAGGGCCTTGGACTTCCCACAGGGCTGGGCACCATGCCCTCTTTTAAGGAAGCAGCAGGAGGGGGGAGCGGGAGGGGACTGGGAGAAGGGGAGGAAATGTAACTCTTTTTTTTAATGGAAAAATAGAAGAATATGGGGAAAAAAAGAAAAGCAATTATCTTTATATCTTCTTCCATAACTCATGTTCATTTCGTTCATGTAGTCCTTCCTTATCTCCTAATGTTTATTCTTCCTTATTCTCTTTTCCACATGTCTCTGTACCCGCATGCACATGTGTTCACATATATACATATTTTATTGGTTGGTGTAGGAGGGTCTTCTATTTGTGTTATTGCCCTCATTGGTTAAATAAAGAAAACTGCCTTGGCCTTTTGATAGGGCAGCCCTTAGGTGGGCGGAGTAGAGAGAAGGGAATGCTGTGAGAGAGAAGGCAGTGTAGCAGACGCCATGCTTCTCCAGCACAAGATGGACACGGGTTAGACTCATGCCGGTAAGCCACAACTCAAGTGGCGATACACATTAATGGAGATGGGCTAAAATAATATGTGAGAGTTAGTCAATAAGGGGCTAGAGCTAATGGGCCAGGCAGTATTTAAATGAATACAGTTTCCGTGTAATTATTTCGAGTACGCACTGGGAGCCGGGCGGGACAGAACAAGGGGCCCGGCGCCGGGAACGCAGCCCGAGCCCCTCATTACAACAATTGGTTGAACTTATGAGAGAGACCATGCAATAATTCTTTGCTGCTTGATTTTATGTGACCTCACTTAATATTACACATTCTAAGTCAATTCCATTTTCTTGATAATTTTGCAATTTCATATTTCTTTAGAACTGAATGGTATTCATATCTATTACAAATTTTCATTACCCATTTTATCTGTTGGTGGGCAACTCGGTTTATTCCAATTATTTGTTATAGTAGATAAAGCAACAATAAACATGGGAGTGCAACTACCTCCACAGTAGGGTTTAGAGTTCTCTGGTAATGCACCCAGGAAGGAAATAGTCATTTGGTAACTTTATATTGCCCAAAAGACAAGACATTTAGTACTACTAAACTGTCTGTAGAAACATCTAGGGCTTGTTACAAAGGCCAATCTTTATTACTGAGTTGTGAATGACTGTGGTACAAAATATACTCAAAACCAATGGAATCAAAATGCAAATGATACATAAGCTTTTTTTTTTAGTATAAAATGGAATCCTGACCAAGTTGTCTAAAGAAGAACACTTACATTTTTAATAAAATTTTATTTTGTTTTAATTCAATCAATTAAACTTCCAGGGCTTCCTTCCTGGGTTGTATCTACATCTGGTCTCTTGCTGGTGGTCCTATCTATTTTGGGAAGAAATTCGTACTGCGGTCTCTGCACTTGGGTTTGAGCCCACTTCAGTTTGACTGTACCTTGTAGGGATGTGCGCCTGTTGGCATTATAATGGGAAATATTGGATCCCAGATGTTCAGATTACACAGAGGATCTGAGAATAGCATCTACGTTGATTGGCAAGTGCTTAGGACTCAAGCTATCCAGAGACCTAAAAAAAAAAAAAAAAAAAAAAACCTATGAGCACTGGGTGGGAATCACAGAAAACTTCCCCTTCTCTTTTTATTGAAATAATGATGGGAAAAGAGATGGGGTAATAAAAAAAAAAGTCTCCATGCTGAGGTATTGTAATAAAAATCCTGACACACTCTCATAGACTCTAAGGAACACATATTCACATACAGAATTGTGTCTGGATGGCACCAGTTAGGAAAGCTATAAGAAGAAAATTAACAGGTACTAAGGTCAGAGATGGGAAACTATGATACAAGTGCAAGAGCTTTGGCTGTCTGGAATGGCAGACCAAAAAATAAATTTTCCTCTACACCACAGGGCTTCAACCATGATCTCAAACATGCATTGTTGTTCAATAGGGGATTTTTTGAAAGTTGTTAATGCTATCTGCCTGTGTGCCTATGAGTACATGTAGAAACTTAAGAACAAAATTATTTACTTCCAAGTGAGAGTTGAGAATAAATCTCATCACTGGGAACCATAAGAAGTGATGAAGTCTGCTGGATGTGGTGGCGCACGCCTTTAATCCCAGCACTCAGGAGGCAGAGGCAGGCGGATCTCTTCTGAGTTCAGTCTGGTCTACATATTGAGTTCCAGGACAACCAGGGCTACATAGTGAGACCCTGTCTCAAAAATTTAAAAAATTAAAAAAAAAAAACGAAGAAGTTGTGCGGCCTGATGCTCTGTCTCCTGACAGCTTCTTTTGTCTTTTTGTCCTCTCATCATTTCTCCTTCTGGCACTTTGGATGAGGCTCCACATACTGCCCCATTGCTACCTACATCTTCCTTGTTTTTTGCTCCCATGGATGCCCATCTAATGAACAGAACCCACTTCTTAGCAGAGAGTCAAAATATTTTATAAATTCATCATAAGAAGGAACAAGGTTATGAGAATAAAGTTGGTAAAGGAATCACTTGAGAAATGGTGAAGAGAAAAAGAGACAAAGAGGCGGAGGCATAGCAACGAGTCTGGGGCAGGCGTGATGTGCAGGTAAGTAACTATTAAGATTTATTTCTTTGCTTGGACCTATCATACTTCTGAGACATGCATGAAGAGTGTGACTACCATATGCTCCATAGTAAAAGCTATTCCCATGAGCCACAATTTCTAAACAGAATAGGCTTATCAAGAGTGTTCTCATACTGAACACTCGGCTCATGATAGAGAAAAATGATCACACTTCATGCCAAGCCTTAGGAAGTCAATTGATGGCAACTAAATAAAACACTGCTTAAAGCAGTCGTGGCTTAGAGTCTTATTTTTCTTCCTGCCTCATTAGCCAGGCTTACCTAAGAAAGAAAGAATGAAGAATTAAAAAAAAAAAAGGCAACTCCCCCATCCTGTTACTTAGATCAACAAAAGGCCTTTGTTTGTAACCTAGTTGGAACATTGAAACATGTTTCCAGCTCTCTCAGGACACACAGGGTTCCTTTGCCAACTTTTCAAAACCCCAAACAATTTAACAACAGCAAAATCGTTCAAAGCTTGAGCTCACTGCCGGGGATACCACCCAAAGCCTGACAAAGGTTGCCCTTTGCCCAACGCTGCATTATACTTTTTAACGGACCTAAAGAACTTAGCTCTCTTTTTTCTTTACTTTTCCAAGTAAATGATGCTGTTTGGGGATCTGAAAAACCCCCAGATCTTGCAACTCTGTAAAGGATCTAGAAGTTTCGTGTTCAGTATCCCCACAGTGGTAGTGAGAGAGCTGCCTTCCAGTTCTGGACGACTGAATGGCAGTAAGTGTCTCTCCCAAGAAATGTGACCTGAGCCTCTTGGCAGCTGCATGCGTGTCCCAGCAGAGAATGGAGAAAGGGTGATGTCTGCAGATTGGAAGGTGTCAAGCGTCAACATCATGTCTTACAAACACAGTCTCTACAACAGGGACAGGTTGCCGTTCCCAAGCACTCTTTACTGCCAGAAGACCAGAAGTCCACGAGCTACATGATTTCCAGATTTTTGCACACTCAAGCAATAGTAGGCCCATGCTCACTCTAAAGTTTAGTCAAAAAAATACTTCGGTGTTCCTTATTCAGAGCAGTAACTAAATGTTTTGTCACAGTGAATATTAAAGTCCCACCTTCCTCCTTCAAGGACAAGTGTACAATGTGCATCCTTAATGAGTTAGTGCCCCCTCTAACATGACAAAATCTCTCTGTGCCAGATAGTCCTAATCCTAACATTTCAAAGGCAGAAAATGACCAAAGCTGACCAAAAAAAAAAGGGGGGGTGGGTTATGACTCTTGTCCACTTTTGTGATTTGAATGCGAGATGTCCCCCAGAGGTCACGTGTTTGAGACCTTGATCCCCAGGTGGGAGTGGTGTCACGGAACTTTATGAAGTAGAGCCTTGCTGGAAGATAAGTCATTGGCTGTCCTTCCCCACCCCATCCCCACCGCTCCATCCAGATGAAATGCAGTCGCTCGACTTGCTGACTGCCAGGTCAGCCTCAGAGTCCTGTGGGCTAGACATTCCCCATCATGATGTTTCCCTTCTGGAACTGAGAACAAAAATAGACCCTTTCTCCCTTAAGTGCTTTGGTCAGGTATTTTATTGCAGCTGCATAAAGGGAGATAATGTGACCATTCGCTAGGAACATGCCTGTTTACCCAGTTTCCCTCCTTAGGAAAATAGCCAGACGCCCCAGTGCTGAAAATAAAGCCTAACCAGGAAATGAGTCAAATAACCTACTCAAATATAGAGATTTTCCTCTAGATCAGTGGTTCTCAACCCATGGGTGGTGTAGGAGGGTCTTTTGTTTGTGTATTGTCCTCATTGGTTAAATAAAGAAAACTGTCTTGGCCTTTTGATAGGGCAGTCCTTAGGTGGGCAGAGTAGACAGAACGGAATGTGTGAGAGAGAAGGCAGTGTGGCAGACGCCATGCTTCTCCGACCCAAGATGGACACTGGTTAGACTCATGTCAGTAAGCCACATACTCGTGGTGAATACAAATTATGAAAAATGGACTAAATCAAGATGTGAGAGTTAGCCAAAAAGAGGCTAGAACTAATGGGCCAGGCAGTATCTAAATGAATACAGCTTCCGTGTAATTATTTCGGGTACGCACCCGGAGCCGGGCAAAACAAAACAAAAGGGGCCCTGCGCCGAAAACCAGGAACCGGGAACGCAGCCCGCACGCCTCTTGCAACACATGGGTACACGAACCTTTTGGCAAACATCTATCTCCAAAATATTTACATTACAATTCAGAGAAAAATTACAGTGATGAATTAGCAACAAAAATAATTTTATGGGTGCAGGTCACCTCACGTGAGGTGTTGAAGGGATGCAGCATTAGGAAGGTTGAGAACCACTGCTCTAGGTGATTATGGCAGCACTGGCAATCTCGTGCCAGGGAGGATGAATGGATGGTAGAATAGCTGCTTAAGGCACCAGCAAAAGCAAAGCCAGATGATAAAGGCACAGTGTAATCCGTCTGCCAAAGCCAAGTCAAACTAGTAGACCTGTCAGATGTACTGAGCTTTCATGTGTGGTGTTTCGTGGGCTGTCTGGAAGAAATCCCACGACTCTAGAAGCATCTTCAAGGATCATTTCCTTGATCTGGTCCGCTCTTACATTTGAGGTGAACTCCTATCATGGCTTTGATGATGGGTGTTTTGCCAGTTGAAGAATTCTATTCCTGCTCTCGCTTGTTAAACCCTTTTGACGATTATCTGTTCTATTTTTCTAGTTTTCTGTTACTGTAATAAACCCTATCATCCAAAGCAGCTCAGAGAGGAAATGGTCTATTTCATCTTACAGTATCTCATGAAGGGATACCCAAGCAGGAGCTTGAAGCAGAGACCAAGGAAGAATGCTGTTTGCTGGCTCACATCCAGTTGCTTTTCTTCTACAGCCCAGTCCACCAGCCTAGGGAATGGCACCGCCCATAGTGGGCTGGGACCTCTCACATTAATCGGTAATTTTTTAAATGCCCCCAAAGGCAAGCTCACGGGCTAATCTGAAGTAGACAATTCCTCAATTAAGGTTTCCTCTTCCCAACTGTGTCAGCCAAGATTAGCCATCAGAAGCACCAACGTAAGTGAAGATTTATCTGCTCCACACGATAAGTACGAATCTCTTATTCAGAGATTAAGTCACATTTGTTACATCTCAGGAGTCTCTAAAGATGTAGCAAAGAATATCAAGGATTGTGGCACAAGCACACACTTTCTCAGATTGGATAAATTTGGTTTGGGCTCATCCTACTCCAGTCTTAATTAAGAAGCAGCCATTCATAGCACAGTTGGTCACAGCAACAAGGCCATTCTTTCCGTTTTAGCCCTTGAAACTATTGCCCCCAAAAAGCAAGTGGAGGGGTTGGTATGTCCCCTGTAGGATGCTCTGTTCTCTCCAGTATGGTGATCACCTGCTTACGGAGTCAACTAATCTTTTGTTCAGACCTAACTGGGTCTTGAATATGCTTTGACCGTATTTTTAACTGATGATAGAGCCCCGCTAGGATAGCTTGATTTTATTAGTTGGGTTGGTGAGAACTGAAAAAGAAAGCACTCCTGCAGCTTTAAAGTCACCTAGAGTGGTTGTGGGTATGGGATGGCCTGTTTCTACCCGAGCCCCATAGCAGGTGAGAAGCTGCCAGTCAAGGGGTTTGTATCTTGGGCAGCAGGACTGCCACGGCTTGCTGTGACAGAATCCAAGAAGTCAGCACATCCTGGTGGCAACTTTTGACTGCCATAGACTCTTATTAGCCTGGGTGAGGAACAGGAAACACCTGCAGCTCCATCGGACTCACGGCCTCTCAAGGGCTGAGACAGTCCTGGGGGCCAAGCTTGAGGGACTGCTGGCACCTTCTGTGGCACCTTCTGTGGCACTTTGACTGATGGGGCCAGAAGGATACCCAGATGGGGTGCACTCTGTCTCCAGGATCCAAAGAGACTCACTAGCTGCTGTGATTCCTTTATATTAACGATATCTTCTGTCCTTAGAAGAGTTGGGAAAAGTATTGGGCAGCTCTGTGACAGTAAGCCAGTCTGACTGGTGTGCCATAGTCATCTTCACAGCCGTGGCATCTCCTTGACACTCTGCAGTCAGCCAGCATAGCTACATAAGCCTCCAGGCCCCAGTGGTTTCCTTGATAACTCACACAGGGCTTCTATCTCATACCAATGTGGTGCTGGCAACAGATCTCAGATTGAAATTATTTGTCCTTTTCACTAACAAGGATGTAGCCCTTTTTGCTGAATCACATGGTGAGGTTTAGGCTATTCTGTCTGTGAGTGATGGCATAATCAAAACAGCGACTCAGACATTGCCCTAGAGAAGTAAATATTCCTGCAGGGGACACTTATAGTTCCATGTCAAGGGTGACCAGAACATCAATATCTATAATGCTGTCAGTGAAGAGGACCGAGGTCACTCTTCCTAGAAATTATTGAATTTTTAAAATAGAAAATTGGGCCTGGAAAATGTCTAAAGTGGATAAAGACCCTTGCCACCAGGCCTGATGACCTGAATTCCATTTGCTAGATACTTTGTGGAAGAAGGAAAGAAATTATTCCAGCAAGTTATCCTCTGACCAGTGCCTATGAGCACACACACACTCACACACACACACATGCACACACACAGTCACACAATAAATAAATAAATTTTAAGAATTATAAAGTTATTAAGAGATGCATTCTCTGTTTCCCAAAGAATGACTAGTTTTTGTGGTTTCATTTCCTCTAGCTATGTTAGCATTTAAGCATTTAGCCACCTCTTCTCTACAGTATTATGCAATTTTAGTCTCTTGGACCACTGATTTTGTCTGATTTCCCTAGCTTGTCTCTTGTTTTAAGCAAGCTTACACCCTGACACTATACTTCCTTTTCCTCATCTAACATTAAGTTGGAAATACAGATCCATAGTCTTCCAACTACTTTGTGAAGTGGTCCAGATAACTGCCTCCGGCCAAGTGTATATTACACACTGAACTTCATGTCTAGAGCCTCTTTGTGTTCTCTGTACAAATACTATCCATGTTTTAGCATTTTCTAGTGCCAGGATAACATTTACTGGGGCTCTGTAGGAAAACTGATAAATTTGAATCCAAGCCCTACTCAGCCTCTCCAGTTAGTCAATAGAGGGTTTTTTCCTTCCTAAGATAAATAAATGATAGATAGATAGATAGATAGATAGATAGATAGATAGATAGATAGATAGATAGATAGATGGATAGATAGATAAAAAGTTAACAAGTTAAATGGTTAGTACGCAGCCTGATCCACCAGAAGCCATCAACCACGTACTAACTGTGACTGTTCCGTGTGTGCATGTGTGTGTGCACATGTGTGTTTCCCTTTCCCCAGTCTTCATCAAAAACAATGTGGCTTTCAACTCAAGGAGGTAAACTGTGTACAGAAATAAGAAGGTGACAAGTGCCCTGTGTTTCAGGGCCATGTTCTTTCTCTGTTCAAAGAGTCCACAGCAGTCTTTCCAGGGGAATTTATACTATCCCTTTCTTGCAGAGGGGACCCACCTAATCTACTGCTTCATTTCCTAGGGTGACTAGAACAAAGTTCTTCAAACTGAGTAGCTCACAGCAGCACAAAGGCCTTCACTCACAGTTGTGAGTTTGAGTGTCCAAAACGAAGCCACTATTAACACAGTCATGCTTCCCTCAGGGCCCTAGGGAAGAATTCCCTTTGGATTCTCCTGGCTTGCTGTGACTCCAACAACCCTTGGTGTTCTTTGGCTTGTAGCCATACCACTCTGATCTCAGCCTCAGACTTCAGGTGGCTTCTCCCTGCATCTGCCCTCTATCTTCTCTCCTTATAAGTATAATACACCTTGGAGTTCGGGTCCACATCTTAATTCAATTGTATCTTTGAAGTTACTACTTCTAAATGAAATCCTGTTTGCAGCTGCTGAGGGTATAACACAAACATACCTCCTTTGGGAGCATAATGGAATTCATTTCTTTTGAATATTGTCTTCTTTTGGTAGGTATGATGATGCCAACAGATCAAAACACAATTGTCTGTAGACAGTAAGGTTAACTGTGCTCCAGAAGATGGCCCTGACCTGTGCACATACAGACATACAGACAGCACTAAGTGAACGAGAGAGAGAGAGAGAGAGAGAGAGAGAGAGAGAGAGAGAGAGAGAGAATGCGCACATGAAACCAGGAAGTGGAGGAAGGATAGGAAAGAAGCTGGGATAGGGAATGGGGGATGTATTTGATCAATACACATTACATGAACATATTAAATTCTCAATTCAGAAAACAATTGTCATTTAAAATATATTTTTAAACTCACATGTCCCAAGATAAGTGAGAACTCTCTACCATTGACAATGGAAGTTGGAAAGTAAATGAGTCAAATACTAGGAAAAACAAAAGGAAACATAGGCAGAAAACTTTATTGCAGTTTTCTAGGGAAGGGAAGGGTTAGACATGTGACCAGGGTTATCACTGGCTATCTCGGAAACTTTCAGTAGCATCCTGGGCAGAGTAGCCGTCCTTAATTATCTGGAACTTGGTTATTGTCCCTAACTGTCAATTATCCCTAATTGTCTGATGCTTAACCCTAAATCAATTAGAAGAGGCCACAGAGGATTGAAGTAAAGTGAGAGGTTGAGCCTCTGATTCTGAACCCAGCCAAGTTTCCATCTGAAAGACACAGTGATAGAAAGTTTTTCATTATCTTCAAGAGCTGAAGGGCTAATTAAAGCAATAACATAAATATCAATGTGAATAATAATAAAATTGGAATATCTGTGTTCTTATGACTTCTTGTATTGGTCACAGATATTTTCCTATAAAGGTCATAGATGGGGCCATATGTGGATTTGATTGCACTTTCTCCTCCTTTTTATACTTCATATTTTAAATATGGAAACCACCTTTAGCTCATGGCCCATACAAAGATGGGTCAGATTTGACCCACAGACCAAGATACCCCTCTAGCTTGTTTAGCAGAAGGAAATGAAGCACTGGAGCCATCAAAATGGCTATGACTGGCTTGTGACACAAGTGTCATTCTCTGCACACTCCACTCAACACTACGGTCTCTTTCACAATCATATGGGTCTGAACAATACAAAATCTTCATTTCTATAGGTAAGTAGTAGACTGTTACAAGTGAAGACAGCTACTGTGAGCTAAGGCTTTGGTCCCTCCTGGTTTCACTGTACCCTTCTGTTTGCATCTGTAAAGAAGAAAGCAGCTCGTTGGGGTGGAAAAATAAAACCCATCAAGCCCAACATTGTACATCCAAATGGCTGAAGACTTGTGAAGACTTGGGGGAGGGTTGTTGTGTGATGTTTGCTTTTGTGTTTTGCTAATTTGCACCCAATGTCCTTTGAAAAGTGCAAATGTGTTTTCCAGTGTCTTCCTTCATTGCCTTTTCTCTACTTTGGGATCTGCTAGTTTTGGGGGTTTTTTTCCCAAATTTCTAGCATCTTTGTAGTTTGCTTTGGGGTTTTGGTTTTGTTTTGTTCCTATATGATTAGAGGATTATGCCTAGTCCCAAATTGCATGGTGGTAAGAATCAGGGATGTACTGTACAAACAATTAGAAACCAGAGAAGATGGGGGCAGGGTGTTCTGCAAACAGCTTAAGCTTGGAGCCATGAAGAACTTTCTATGCTCAAGACTCACAGCAATAGAAACATCTGGTGCTGTGTGGAGCTGTAAAAAAGGGATGGCTTTTAAAAACAGATGAAACCCTGTTATATAAGTGGGACACCATGACACGTGTGTGTGTGTGGGGGGGGTTTCTAAGTTACAAGTGCTCCCTCTTGTCAGCCTTCAGGATATGTGATCTTTGGTCATGTTGCATATCCCAGAAAAAAAATAGATGGAAAATTGAAATAATAATGCAAAATAGGGTTATTTGCCCATGGAATCATACTGTAAGTAAGCCCTAGGAGAACATAGGGATATTTTACTGTGGTGACCCTCTGTGTGAACTGGAACACCCCATGGTGATCTTGGAAGCTATGCTGTGCCATTTTTGGATGGTCAGCCATTTTACCAACACCCATGTCCATTTCCTGGTGGTTACTTTCCAGTTCTAAAGACGTCAGATAATGAACTGTGTTCTCAATCATGGCTTGATGACAGCTTGGGTTGCAAAGATTGGAAGCTTCACACTCAAACAACCCTGCTTGAATGCTCTGGTACAGTGGCTTCTTGGCCTTGACTGGATTCTGCCTCAAAGCAAGGGGTTTAGAATGAGAATGAGAATGTTCAAATTCTTGCTCCCACCACCCACCAAAAAAAAAAAAAAAACTGCTAAAAAGGCGTTACTTCCAAGGCGTTTATAGGCACAACCTTGCAGTCTTCCTTCTGTTTTGAGTAAAGTAGTTCCGGTTTCAGCAATCAAACCTCATTTGTGAATCAGGAAAAGTGTCAGGTTATATATAGCCTTGTTTGGCTCCAGTCCTCTGGTGGCAATGAATTGGAAAACAAAGAATGAGCTATTGTCTTAGTTGGTACTTTGTTTGTTTGTTTGCTTGCTTTTGTATGTTTGTTTTTGTTTGTTTGCTTTTGTTTGTTTGATTTGTTTGTTTGTTTGCTTGCTTCCTTTTGTTTGTTTGCTTGCTTTTGTTTGTTTGCTTTTGTTTGTTTGCTTGCTTTTGTTTGTTTGTTTTTGTTTGTTTACTTTTGTTTGTTTGTTTGCTTGTTTGCTTTTGTTTTACAAAAAGGCTCTGTATCCTCTTTACAATCACCACACTCCAGAGAAAATACTCTGGAGCAGAGGTTTCATCAGAAGGAACAAAGCCACTTTGAGTCACCAATACATGATATCCTTTAAAGAGGAGGGAGGCTGTACAGCTGTGACAAAGGCTTGGTAGATAAAGCGCTTGCCATACAAGCCTGAAGCCTAGAGTTCAAACCCCAGAAACCCATAAATGCCAGGCAGGTGTGGCAACCTGCCCATAACAGACAGGAGATTCCCCCAGACTAGCCATAATGACAGGTGTAGTGATATTTCACGTGTATTTTAATAAATAAAGCTTACCTAAAGATCAGAGAGTAAATCAGCCACCCTGGTCAGCCTTAAATACCAGGCAGTACTAACACACACCTTAATCCCAGTAGCCACGCTAGTTTGCCATAGAAACTGGGCAGTAGAGGTGCCAGCCCTAGAGAGGAATATTAAGATGGGAGGAGACAGTTCTCAGACACAGTCTCATTCTGAGGATTCCTGGAGGCAGAATCACCATTTGGGACTAAGGTAGAGGTAAGAGCCAGTAGCTGGCTGTTTTGCTTTTCTGACCTTCAGGTTGAACCCCAAAATCTGTCTCTGGATTTTTATTAATCATGTTATATTTGTCACCCAACATATTGGGTACAAATTCATGAAAAAGCCATTTGCTTGAGGCTTTTTAACCCCTGGCACAGGCCAGAGCTGGACCCAAACCTAGCCACTTGTGTTCAGGAGAAAAACTAGTGCTACCAACTCTCATCTTCCCTGGCTTAGCTTCCTCTCCTACCCTGCCTGCTTGCCCATGGCTTCCCACATGGCACGTATGGCTTGCTGTCACCCTGTGCAACAACCACATGGATTCCTGTGTCCCTTGTAGCTTCCTGTGGCTTTTGCAGTCCCCACAGCTTGCCACCAGACTCACATTGGGTATCATTTATAGACTGAAATTTCTGTCGCACCTAATCCTGCAATCATTTGGTCCCAAAGAAACACACAAAGGCTTATATTAATTATAAATTATTTGGCCTATTAGCTCAGGCTTATTATTAACTATCTCTTACAATTTAAATTAACCCATAATTCTTGTCTATGTTTAGCCACATGACTTGGTGCCTTTTCTCAGGAAGGCATTCTCATCTTGCTTCCTCTGCAGCTAGCTGGTGACTGCATCTCTGCCTTTCTTCTTCCCAGTCTGGGAAGTCTAAGAGTCTTCTTTTAGTCTGATTGCCCACCTATACTTCCTGCCTGGATACTGGCCAATCAGCATTTTATTAAACCAATATGAGCAACCAATCTTTATAGTGTACAAAAAAGCTTTATCCCACAGCAGGCAGGTACCAGGTTTGACTGAGAGGCCAAGCCTCAAAAATTAGGTGGAAGAGTGGTCCAAGAAAATTCTTGGCATCAGCCTTGCCCTCCACACATAACCTTGCACACATATACTTATGCTCATGAACTCTAGCACACATATGCATGCAAACACATGAAAGCATGCATATAATATGCACACTCACACCATAAATACAGCTACATTAAAGAAGAATGAATATGTGGAATTACCAGTTTGCTTTTCCACAGTTTGCAAGTTCCATAAAAATAAATATTTTATCAGATTATGTATTCTTTTTTTAATATTTATTTATTATGTATACAATACATAATGTCTGTGCATATGTCTGGAGGCCAGAAGAGGGCACCAGACCTCATTACAGATGGTTGTGAGCCACCATGTGGTTGCTGGGAATTGAACTTAGGACCTTTGGAAGAGTAGCCAATGCTCTTAACTGCTGAGCCATCTCTCCAGCCCCCAAGATTATGTATTCTTAAATTTGATTTTTTGTATGTCTTTTTTTGCTTCAGTTGTCTAACTAAGAGAAGTCAAGACTTCCACAAATGAAGCTTTCTCTGTAGAATCAAACCTAGAAGTAGATGTTTTCCCATTTCACAAAGAATTTCAGGGTAGATTTTGAGTTCCATTTTGGAAGCTAATATTAATTATCAATGAAGAAAAGAACAACAGACATAGCAAAGCTGTAGGGAAACAAAATATGCCAAAGGTCACCTGCAGCGGAACTGGTGACAAGGTCATAACCATGGGGATCTAAGGATATATACTGAAGGACATAATTTAGGTTACTTATAGCCAAAATCCCAAGGCACCGTTTTCCCAGCAAGTGTGCTCTAACTAGCAATGGGGTTAGATCCATGGCACAGCAATTCTTTGTAACCTTGGTTTACTGTGGTATGTGTGTGTGTCTGAGGGAGTCCAGTAAAATCTGAAGGAGGAAGAAAGATGAAATAGGACAAATTGTCTGGAACTAAACTATGAAAGTACTCCATGCCTGAGAATTAATATACAGAGAAAATAACGACATATATATTCTCATTTCCTTCTGTCAATCTTGATTTATGAAAGGAAGTAATAGAGATGTCAAAGAATATAACTAAAGCATGGCCTCCCTTTAAGATTTGTCATGAATGCATTTCTCTTCCAGGAAATGAACCATAAAACACAGCCTCAAAAGGTTCTATTCACAAAGTTCTTCTGATTATAGTGTATGTGGAAATAGCAATCAAACTTATCTCCTTGCCACTCTTTAATAACATGAAATATGAGAAAAGAAATCTTGCCTGCCTCTCCTTTCTGTTTGAGTTTCTGGTTATTACAGATAAGTCAACCCCTACTAGATGCTTTGCTAGTGTCTCTTTCTCTTTCTCCTGACCCGCTTTTTCACCATTTCACCTTCTTACTCTGGATGAGAGAGAAGTATAAATAATGTCTTTAAATTATAAGATACTCTGCATGATTGGGTTTTGTTCCTTCCTGTTGCTATGACAAAGATCGTAACCCAAAGCAACTCAAAGGAGAAAATGATTTCTTTATACTTCCAGGCCACAGTCTGCCACTGAGGGAAGTCAGGGTAGGAACTTAAAGCAGAAACAATGAAGGAGCACTACTTGCTAGCTCATATACAGGCTTGGGTTTATCTAGATTCGTAAGCAGTTTAGGACTATGTGCCTAGGGACGGTGCTACCCACAGTGAGCAGGGCTCTCCTACATTATTTATGATCAGAAAGATCACCTATAGACTTACCCTCAGGACAGACTATGTGATTTAGACAATTTGTCAGCTGAGACTCAGTTGTCATGTGACCCTAGGCTATAATTAAACCGATAGTCAAAACTGACCGGAAGAGGCTTTGTTTGTTAATTCACTTCTTTTGCCTCTCAACATATGGAAACAATCAATTCCTCTCCTCTCATTCACTTTGTTTCTCTTCAGTTCTTCACATTACTCAAGAAGTTTGGAGTGATATTAAAACATTTGTTTTGGAATGATAGTAACATATTCTTTATTAAATAAATCAGAAAAGACAGAACTCTAAGAAGTTTGGCATCCATATCATTTTGCAGAACACTTAGTGTTGTTCAATGTCTCATTATATTCCCAGAAATATTCATCAGTTTAATCAACAATAAAACAAGATGCTGGTCACCAGCATCTCTCTCTGCTGAACTTGGGATTCAGTGTTTGAGGATATTCTTTCTATCCCTGACATTTTGTGGGGATGTGGTGTGTGATGTGAGTTTCTGATTTCTGGGAGCTGTTAGAATATACTTAGACTTTGGAAAAAAATGAAAAAGCAGCATGTACTCTTTTACCCACTTTCAGGCTGGTGTGCAGAGGCTCTGGAAGTCATGTTAGAAAGACATATGTCTCTGGCCTGCTGTTTTCTCTTAACCTGTAAGACTTGGCATGACAAAATCACCTCTGACAGATATCCCTCAACCATCAGTAGCACCCTGGGTTATCAACTCTCTAAAGCTGTATAAAACACAAGTAGGTTCCCAGGATAGAAGACCTGGTTTTAAAACTGAAAACATCCTAACTATGCTGGTGGGTTAAATACTAACTACAGTTGTCTAGAAGGAGGGAACCTTGACTGAGGAAATGCCTATGTCAGATTTGCCTGTAGGCAAATCTAGGTGACATTTTCTTGATAGATGTCCGATGGCAGGTGGGGCAGACTGCTGGGGGAGTTTCACTCCTGGCCTGGTGGGCCTAGGATACATAAGAAAGGAAGCTGAGCAAGCTGTGGAAGTGAGCCAGCAAGGAACATTCATTCATGGTCTCTGTTTCAATTCCTGCCTCCAGGTTTCTGTTGGAGACCTTGCTCTGAAATTCCTGAGTGATAGACAGTGATGTAGACATATAAGCCAAATAAACCTTTCTTCCTCAGGTTGTTTTGGGTCATGGTGATCAGCATGCAATTATATAGCACTATATATATTAGATTATAATATGTTATAAGGAGGCCATTTGTTTATCCCTGGTGGCTCAGCCCCAAAATAATCACACAGAAGCTGTATTATTTAAAACACTGCTTGGCCCATTAGCTCTAGCTTCTTATTAGCTAACTCTTACATATTTATTTAACCTATTTCTATTCATCTGGGTATCGCCATGTGGCTGTAGCTTACTAGCTAAAGTTCCAGGAGGGCTACATGGCTTCTCTCCTAACTCATCTTTCATTCAGTTTAGTTTTCCCTGCATACCTCTATTCCCTGCACAGGCCCAAGACAGTTTCTTTATTCATTATTAGTAATCACAGCATACAGAGGAGAATCCCACATCACTTCCCCTTTTCTGTTTAAATAAAAAAGGAAGGTTTTAACTTTAACATAGTAAAATTACATATAACAAAACAAGTATCAAGCAAGAATTACAGTCACAATAGTTATATCTCCTTTATCTTTTATCATAACTAAGGAAAACTATAACTATATATATTCTTCAACTCCATCAAAGATCCAGAAGGATATAATATTACCTAAGTAAACAGGAAGTGCATTGTAAACTTCTAATACTATAGAAATGACAGAGACATCTTGCTGCCTGGACAGTCACCCAAAGTTCTTCTGTACAGTTGGAACATCCATCTTCAGCCTACAGGACCATAGTATCCAGCAGACTTTTCCATGAAGCAGGAAATTTCAAAGACAGTTCTGCCTATACTGGTAGTTTGCCAGTCACTTTCTTCTGTATCCTGTAGAATGTCTAGTAGAGTCTTTCATGAAGCAGGAACCCCAAAAGATCATCTCAACTTTAGGCAAGTTCAGCAGTCATTTAATGTGGGTCCTGCATGTCCAGTTCCCACAGCATACCATCAAGCAGACCAGACAAGAGCAGTTTCTTATCAAAATGGCTAGCCAACTCCATATGGAGCCTCTTTAATGCCTGGCATCCACTCAAATTAGATTGGTGCTGTCATTAGCAGATGTGTCTCATTGTCATGAAATTTTCTAAATTCTTAAACATTTTAAATGCCATATTCTTTGAAAGGTTTAAAGAATGCCAATCCATCTAAAATACATCTCTGTACATCTAGAAAATCTAACTAACATGACTACAAGCTTGACTATTATAGATGATATCTATTAACCTATATTTCTTAATTATACATTAAATTTTTAAATGAGCTGAACAAACACAATACCTTAATCAATATCAAAAATACATATACACAGTATAACAAAATTGACCTTAAATTTGTATCAATAAACCAAGATCCATACCAAAGAAAATCTCTATAGCATATTCCCCTTTAAATGCAAACAAACATTTGTATTTGGGAATATGGGCATAGTTCTCTCTAAACTGCTTCCTGCTGTTTATTGGGCAAAGTATTTGGTGGGGGGTTGTTTACAGCAATCTTTCAGGGGGTCTGGGTGCATCAAACCACATTAGTCTGGAAACAATCCACAGGTTCTTGTCTTCTGTAGAAACAAAAGAAGACCCTCTTTTCCAAAGCAACATATCCTTAGACACAAACTTTAAAGACAAGATACCTTTTAAATATATATGTTGGTTTAGTTTAGCAATCCCAGAATGAAATGTCTCTCTGCAGCCAAAAAATTCAAAGAAAACACAATAGTATACATAATCCAGATTCTCTTTGCATATCCCATCTTTACATGGCTTATTTTCTATACTCCTTTTAATCTATGACTGTCTGTCTTTACATGTTTTTAAACTATTTACTTCTTTTTCTAACTATCTATATTCTTTTTCTTTTCTCTCCCAAGCCTATGTACATTTATCCATCACTGTGACCCATCTAGAGGTCTTTTATGTCTGAATCTGTCCTTTTGTTTATCTGTAATTCTTTAGTGTCCAGAAGTGCTTCTTAAAATGCTAAGCCCTTCTTATGAACTTAAGTGGTGCCATTGCTAGGGGAAATACAGCACTTCCTGCTTGCCCCACCCAGTCCAGCATGGCGGAGCTGTTTGCTGCCTATGAGAGCCATGCTCACAGCCCCATTTTTAGACAAACAGCCAATCTATGTTGCCATTAAGCAAGTTATAGCACTCTGTTCACAAACCCTATTTAAAATGCTAGGCCTCCTGAAAGAGGCAGTTTGTGCTGACAGCATGGCCCAGAAAGCCAGCGTTTCAAAATGGCGTGGCTTTTCTTCTATTACCACTGAATCCAGGAAAACCTCTCTTAAGGGAGCCACAGCATTCTGCCAGCAAGCAAAGCCCATGGGGTGGGGAGGAGAACTGCGGCTAAACTTTGTTTTTTAGTGTCTAGAATTCCTTTCCAAGCTTTCTTAAATTTTACATGGATTTAGTCAACCATGTTGGTGCCAATTTGTTGTAAGGAGGCTGTTTGCTTGTCCTGGGTTGCTCAGCCCCAAAATAATCACACAGAAACTATATTATTTAAAACACTGCTTGACCCATTAGCTCTAGCTTCTTATTAGCTAACTCTTACATACTAATTTTAACCCATTTCTATTAATATGTATATCACCACATGGATGTGGCTTATCCGCTAAAGTTCTGGTATCTATCTCTGGCAGGGCTACATGGCTTCTCTTCTAACTCCTCCTTCTTTCTCCCAGCATTCAGTTTAGCTTTCCCTGCCTACTATTCCCTGTGCAGGCCCAAGACAGTTTCTATATTCATTAATGGTAATCACAGCATACAGAGGGGAATCCCACATCAATAGTATATGTTACATATTAGCAACAGAAAACAAACTAGAGCACCAAGAAAACCATTATAGATCTGCCTGTCTCAAACCACAGTGTCTCAGTCTCTGTCATATGATAGCCTACTGTGACTGAAAAACACAAAAGTCTTGTTTCCAGTTTCTGGTCCCTTGTCAGCCTCTCCCTGTTTCAGTGCAAGCCTTCTAATCATTTATCCCTATGAGCTTTATGGTCCTCAACACCAATCATGGGATAGTACTGTGGCTGCTCAAAGAGGGAGAGCACTAAGATGCTACCCCTATCTACTCCCCCTAGTGTTCCTCCTTGGCAAAGGCAGGAATAAGATGGAGTGAGATATGGGAAAATTTTAGAGCCAGATACCAATTCCCTAAGTGGTGGGGGTTCTCTTCTGTTTATGTGGGGGAGAAAAACCTTAATAATAACCAGGCTGGGGATGTAGCCCAGTTGGTAGAGTATTTGCCTCTAGCAAGTACACAAAGCTTTGGCTTTGATCCCCAGTACTGCAAAAGTCAAACATGGTAGTGTATGCCTTTGACCCCAGCAAGCACTTAGGAGATGGAGGCAGGAAGATTAGAAGTTGGAGTCTGAGCTATATGAGACAAAAGGGTGGGAGATAACCCTTGGCTCTTCATTCTGTTGGGTCCTTTCCACCCAATATTCAGATCCAGTGTCATCAGAGCACAGACATTTGGCACCTTTATCCCAAGCTACTGGAGTATACTGAAGTCCACTTAGTGCTGCTGAGGGCTGACACACACAGTGCCACACAGAAACAGCATGGGCTTTGTGCATACCAAAGGGACAAGCAACCCCTTCTCTCAGTCTTTGTTCTGTGGGAGCCTGACTCCTTTTACCCCAAAGAGAGAACATGGCATTCCACCCCAGGGTGTTTGGGGGACTTGGGACAATTTTCACTTGTTTTAGTTAAATATAGCAACTTGTTGGAACAAATAGCCCCTTCATCACTTCCAAGGATCTGTCAGTATGAGCCCTTTGGGTTGAACCCCAGGCCTAAGGAGATCTCCCACTTAAACTATTCAGGAACAATATATACATTCAGCAATATATGTTTGGCAGAGAGAGATAATAGGGACTTGTGGCAAATATTGATCCAAATGACATCTTTGGACACTAATCATATGCAAGAGTGGTAAGATGGTCCTAAAAGTGAGGCTCTGAGGCACTCCACCAAAAGTCTCAGAAAGCCTGACTTGTTCTAAGACTGGAAAAGGAGAATCAGCCCATCTACTAAGAAATAAGAACAAACACTGCCCTGCCATTCATTTTCATCTCTGCATCCCCTTTTGTGGAAAGGGCACAATTTTTAACATTTTTCTGGGTCTTGTTGTGTCTTGTATTTTTGTGTGCTTGTGGCATTCAGAAAAGAGAGAGATTTCCCACAGGAAAACCTGCTGTCACCTCATAAACTCTGCCATGAACTGACCCTGTTGTCACATTATCCATCTTCAGTGTAAAGACTCTGCGAGACTCTACCACAAGATCTCTGCAAGCCAAATTCCATTACCAGTCCAACTGCAGCTGTAAGCAACTGTTCTGTCTGCATCAAAGTTGTGAACATCCTAGCCAGGAGCCTGGACACTGCTGTATAGTCTGAGGCCTCAGAATTGTCCAAGGGAAAGTTATTATGAGCATATGAAAGTCTCTAGAAAGAGAGTCTATGCCAGGCAACTGCCACCTAATGCTCGAAACTGCATATAAGTCAACAGCTTCCTGGTTTGGAAAATAATAAATCCTCAAGACATGGCTAAGTCCTTGCCCTACACAAAAGTACAAGGCAAGAGAACATTCCATATACTATGTAATGAAACTGGATCCCCACCTTACTCTGTATGCAAAAGAGAGTTCAAGGGTCTGAAAACTTAAACTGAAGACGTGAAATTATTAAAACCTTTAAAAGGGGAATGTAGGCATGATCCTTGAGATTTTGAATTAAGCAATTCTTTCTTTGTAATTACAAGCACAAACAAGAAAAAACTGATCAAATGTGTTGTAGGAGGCTGCTTGTTTCATTCCCGGCTTCTCAGCCCTGAAATAATCACACAGAAACTGTATTAATTGAATCACTGCTTGGCCCATTAGCTCTAACTTCTTATTTGCTAACTCTTACATCTTAATTTAACCCATTTCTATTAGTCTGTGTATTCCACATGGCTGTGGCTTACCAGATAAAGTTATGGCATCTGTCTCTGGTGGTGCTACATGGCTTCTCTCTGACTCTGCTTCTCTTCTCCCAGCATTCAGTTTAGTTTTCCCCATCTGGCTCTGTTCTGCCATGCTCTGCTATAGGCTCAAAGCAGTTTCTTTATTAGCCAATGGTATTCATGGCATACAGAGGGGAATCCCACATCACCTCCCCTTTTCTGTTTAGATAAAAAGGAAGGTTTTAACTTTAAAATAGTAAAATCACATATAACAAAACAGGTATCAACTAAGAATTACAGTTACTATATTTATATCTTTTATTATAACTAAGAAAAGCTATAACTATATAGTCTTTAACTCTATCAAAGACTCCAGAAGGATATAATATTACCTAAGTAAACAGAAAGTGCATTGTAAGCAACTTCCAAAACTCTAGAATTGACAGAGACATCTAGCTGCCTGAACAGTCACCCACAGTTCTTCTGTACTATTGGGGCATCCATCTTTAGCCTGTTGAGGGAGAGAGGGCCTGCTTTTCATCCCAACCGCCCAGATAACTTAACCCCCAAAATAATCACACAGAAACTGTATTCATTTAAATCACTGCCTGGCCCATTATCTCTAGCCTCTTATTGGCTAAATCTCACATCTTGATTTAACCCATTTCTAATAATCTGTCTATCACCACAAGGTCATGGCTTACCAGGAAAGATTCAGCATGTCTGACCTGGTGGCTCCATGTCGGCTCTCTGTATGCCCTTCTTCCCAGCATTCAGTTCTGTCCACTCCACCTACCTAAGTACTGCCCTATCAAAAAGCCAAGGCAGTTTCTTTATTCAACCAATGGAAGCAACACATAGACAGAAGAACCTCCTACACCATCAGACTACTAACCCATAGTATCCGGCAGACTTTTCCACAAAGCAGGAAATTTGAAGATCTATTCTGCCTTGTAATGGCAGTTTGTCAGTTGTTGTAATAAGAGCTGATTGTTGGTTCCCAGCTGCTCAGACTCCCAAAATAACCAAAAGAAACTGTATTAATTAAATCACTGCTTGTCCCATTAACTCTAGCTTCTTATTTTCTAACTCTTACATGTTAATTTTACCTATCTCCATTAATCTATGGATCACCATGAGGTTGTGGCCTACCAGCAAAGTTTCAGCATGTATGTCTCTGGAGGGGCTACATCACTTTTCTCTAACTCTTCCTTCTTTCTCCCAGCATTCAGTTTAGTTTGCCCTGCCTAGTCTCTGTTCTACCTTCTCAGGCCAAGCCAGTTTCTTTATTAATCAATGGTATTCACAGCATACAGAGTTGAATCCCACATCACTTCCCTTTTTCTGTTTAAATAAAAAAGGAAGGATTTAACTTTAACATAGTAAAATTACGTATAACAAAACAGGTATCAAGCAGTAATTATAGTTACAGTATTTATATCTACTTTATCTTTTATAATAACTAAGGAAAACTATAACTATATATATTCTTCAACTCCATCAAAGACTCCATAAGGATATAATATTACCTAAGTAAATAGGAAGTGCATTATAAGCAACTTCCAAAACTCTAGAATTGACAGAGACATCTCAGTGCCTGGACAGTCACCCACAGTTCTTCTGTACCATTGGGGTATCCATCTTCAGCCTATAGGCCCATAGTATCCAGCAAACTTTTCCATGAAGCAGGAAATTTCAAAAACAGTTCTGCCTATATTGGCAGTTTGGCAGTTTGGCAGTTTGTCTTCTGTGTCCTGCAGAATGTCTGCAGACTCTTTTATTAATCAGGAACCCCAAAGGATCGTTTCACCTTTAAGCAAGTTCAGCGGTCATTTCTCTTTGGGTCCTGCCTGTCCAGTTCATACAGCATAGTTCATTCAAGCAGTCCAGGCAAGAGCAGTTTCTTGCCCAAACAAACTCAATAAGGAGCCTCTTTGATATCCATTATCCTCTTCAAGTAATTGGTGCTGCCAGGAGCAGATGTGTCTCATGTCATGGAAAGTCTTAAGCTCTTAAAACATTTTAAATGCCATATTTAAGGTCTTTGAAAGGTTTAAAGAATGCCTATCCATCTCAAATACATCTCTGTACATCTAGAAAATCTAACTAACATGACTACAAGTTTGACTATTATAGATGACTCTCTATTTACCTATATTTCTTAATTATACATTACATTTTTAAATGAGTTGCCCAAATATAATACCTTAATCTAAGCAGAAATAGACATGTAACAAAATTGACCTTAAATTTGTCAATAAACCAAGACCTATACCAATGCAAATTATTCATATCTATATCATATCCACCTTTAAATGCAAACAAACATTTATAAACATATTGGGGAATTTGACTATCGTTCTGTTCAAACTGCTTCCTGCTTCTTGTTGGAAGTATTTTCTTTTGGGGTGTTCAAGGTGACCTTTTGGGGGTCTTGGTCAATCAAACCACATTAATCTGGAAGGATTTCACAGGTTCTCATCCTCTGTGGAAACAAAACAAGAACCTCTTTCCCAAAGCAACATATATTTAGACCCAAATTTTGAAGAAAAAAATACCTTTAAAGTATATATGTTGGTTACTTAGCGCCTTCACAGTCAAAAAAATTCAAAGAAAACACAATAATGCACATAATCCAGATTCTGTGTATATTCCATTTTCATGTGGCTTATTTGTTTTTACTTTATTATTTTTTCTGCAAGTTTAATATTTATTTTATTATCTTTACTACTTTAGTCTACAGCTGTCTGCATGCTTTTATATTACATTTGCTGTTTCTTTACTCTTTTCCTTCTCTCTCCCAAGCTTGTATACATTTATCCAACACTGTGACTCATTTAGAGGTCTTTTATGTCTGAATCTGTCCTATTGCATATTTGTAATTCTTTTCTGTCCAGGAGCATTTCTTAAAATGCTAAGTGCTTCTAAGGATGCTTTCCCTTTTGGCTTTGCACGGTCCAACATAGGTCTGTTTAGTGTGAGCCATGCTCAGAGCCCCATTTTCAGGCACATAGCTGGTCTATGTTGCCATTAAGCAACTTGTAGCACTCTTCTCACAAACCCATTTAAATGCTCAGCATCCTGAAAGAGTCAGAGTTTGTGCTGGCAGCACAGCTCAGGAAGCTGATTTCAAAACCGTGTGGCTTTTCTTCTGCTACCACTGAATCAGGAAAACCTCTCTTAAAGGAGCTGCAGTGGCATACCACAAGTCCCCCCCCCAAAAAAATGTGGCTAAACTTTGTTTTTCTGTATCTAGAACTCCTTTCCAAGCCCTCTCAGGTTTTATGTGGATTTAGCTAGGACACATTGGAGTACCAAGCTGCCGCTGGAGACAGATATGCTGGAACCTTGCTGGTAAGCCATGAGCCTTATGGTAAAATATAAAATAATGGAAATGGGTTAAATTAAGATGTACAAGCTAGCCAATAAGAAGTTAGAGCTAATAGTTCAAGTAGTAATTTAATTAATACAGTTTCTGTGTCATTATTTTGGGAGTCTGGGCAGCCGGGAAATGAACAAGCGGCCTCCTACAACACAAATTGACATGAGCTGTTGGGTTCCAGCTCAAGGTTCTTTTGCGAGTAGTACTATGAAGACTCAGTGCCCTTCTCCCAGGGGATCAATGAGTAACCAGACCAAGGAAGATAATTATCTTTATAATGATTCTTTACTAGCAATTTCAATATCCAATGCATTAATGGGGTTTACAATCTTAATAGGCATGGGGGATTGATGATGGGCAACACACAGGCAATTCAATATCACAATTATCAATCCTACTAATCCTAATATGTAAAACCAATTCATAACCTCAATTCAGCTTATCAATTATTCATGAAGCACTTCTTAACCTTAACGCAACTTATCAATTAACATTTCCTAATACTAATACCAAACATTAAACATATGTATTAAAATATCGATTTCCCTTAACATTTCATGCTCTAATATCAATACTAATGTTTCAATAACTTTAAACAACTCACACTCTAAACACATGTTACAAAGTGCCCTACTTAAATAATCCTGCTATCACACACACACACACACACACACACACACACACACACACACACACACACATATTATATGACCTAATCTGTCCTGTAAATTGCTAAAAGGGACTGCTAGGTTTCTTTCGGCTGGAAGTCCAACTGCACTGGGGGCTTGATGCACTCTTGACCCCGTAGTTCTGTGTGGTCCAGTGATGGTCTACTCTTAGGAGATGAAGCATTTGATGTCCTGCTCTCAGGCTGGTACCAGGTTCTGGGTCAACTCTTGACCGCATAGTCTGTGGCCTGGTGCTAGTCTTACCTCAGAATGCAGGGCCTTTGGAGGACTCTGCTTTTGGGTGACAGAGTCTCAGGTGGTGTAGGAGGTCCTTCTGTATTTCTGTTGCTTTCATTGGTTGTGTAAAGAGACTGCCTTGGCCTTTTGATAGGACAGCCCTTCGGTGGGTGGAGGAGACAAAACGAAATTCTGGGATAGAGAAGGCAGAGTTAGGGAGAGCCGCCACGATGAAGCTACAAGGTCAGACACGCTAAATCTTTCCTGGTAAGCCACAATCTCATGGTAAACACAGATTAATAGAAATGGGTTAGTTTAAGATGTGAGAGCTGGCCAAAAAGAGACTAAATATAATGGGCCAGGCAGTCATTAAATAAATACAGTTTCTGTGTAATTATTTCGGGAGTTAAGCGCCGGACGGATGGGAGAAGGGCAGGACGGGACTGCAGCCTGCCCACTCCTCCTCTCTTACTACACTCGGGAGACAAGGCTTTTCTCTCTGGTAGTGAGGCTCTGCTCTCAGGTGGCAGAGTCTCGGGATGGCAAAGCGTTCTGTCCACTCTCAGGAAGGCAGGGCATTGGAGGCTTCTCACTAGAGGCTCAACAGTGAAAGTGAGATGACTGTCTTACTTTTGCCTCTCTTTTATATACATTAGTAAACAACTTGTTTACTTGACTTCCAATAGAGAGATGTCCTAGGCTATCGATACTGACTGGGCACAGAGGGGTGAGGTCCCTCTCGTGTCCATGTTTCTGGTAAACATGTTTACTCCAAGTCAGTATCGCCTGGACACAGAGGGGTGAGGCCCCTCTTGTGTCTTACTGGAAAACATGTTTACCTCAAAATGACAAGGGTGGTTTTCCTACATGTTTTTCTTACATTTCCTCTTAGTAATTTTCCACACCACACACAAGAAGAAATGCTTTTACACTACACCAAATTGCACTCATTCTTGTTCTATAAATTTCCTGCTCTATCTACACTACAGATTTCCCTCTTTATTCATTCAGAGGGATCTGTTTCCATGCTCATTACACAAATGAATTTTATCAAAATTAAAAAATGTCTGTTCATCAAGGGAGGTTATCAAGAAAGTGAAAAGAAAAGCCAGGCATGGTGGCAAGTGCCTGTAAACCTAGAAGCAGGAGAATTGGAAGTTCGAGGTCACTCTCAGCTATCTAGCAAGTTTGAGGCCAGCCAGAGGAATGCGAGGCCCCGTGTCATACACCTTCTATTGGTAAATTACCATGTGCTGTTTAAGCTGTTAAACTCTGGAGCAAGAGACCCCGTCTTGTCTCAGATTCAAGCACATTTATAATAGTGTCCCCCAAGACCTCCTGTCGTGAGTCAGACTGAGCCCTGGCTCCATAATGAGGAGAGGGGAAAACAGGCCATAGTAAACCACTCTCGGCAGGAGTTAGTATTGGTTCCCAATGGTGTGAAGATGCCTGTAGGGGGAACAGGAAGGAGAAGAACATCAATGCAGACACAGTCAGAGTTCCTCTGACATGGCTGCCTCTTCCGGAGCTGGATTCTGATGGGTGTTGTGAGCACTGTTTTGAGGATGTTGCTTTTGTTTGCTCACTCAGTCAGACTACTTCAGTCATCTCTTCTGGATATTTGAGCTCCCGATAGGACAATGTTTTGCTATCTATCTGCCACTTCAATCAGCTTCTCACCCTTTGTTCTTTTGCTTGCTACACAATCGGTAAACCCACGAAGGTAGTGTGAAGATTACCAGAAAGTGGAAAAGACAAGTGATCTACTCAGTAATAATAAAACTGAGCAGAACACAGCTCCAGTCCTGGGCTCTGTGGTAGCAAGAAAAGAAGCACAAGCCTTACCCCAAAAGCTCATGAGGCAGTGCTCTCGGAACAATCTCAGCAGTCGCACACACAGGGCATGCCTGCCACCTCAGGAGCATCAAATCCAACTCTGTGTGTGTATGTGTGTGTGCATGTGAGTGTGTGTGTGTGTGTGTGTGTGTGTGTGTGTGTGTGTGTATGTCTGGTAATTTATTTCCCAGAGGAGTACATACCAGACATTGTCTGTGGAAATCTAACAAGATAAAGTTTCACAGAATACATTCATAATAATCGTTAGAAAGTAAATAGAATGTATCCTACTATGGAATTTCTTTAAAAAAAGAAAAACACATGCCACTATTAATAGCAATTTTTCATGATATTGGTTTTTTATCTTCTTTTAGCCTAAAATGCTGCCTAGAATGGATCACTTTCAGCCACAATTAACATTTCATGATGTGATTAAATCACTTTAATCCATGCTTTCTATTGCTTCCTCCATCTATAGAGGCAGGTTAAAACATGCCAGTACCTTTCAGTGTCTAAAATAGATCTAACAGTCTATCCCACCAACAGAATAGTTCTAGAAAACAAGGAATACCAACTCTATGGATTATGTATCCAAGCAATGCAAGAAGAAACCCAGCTGGGTCTTTGTGTGCCGGATGGAGCACAACAACAGAAGGCTAACACATGTAGCTGGAACAACAGAAGAAGTGCCAAGATTAGGATCAAGGAAAAAGGCACAGCCATGGCAGAGGGAAAGCATTTGCTATACTTATAATCAAAAGCATCTTTTTGTTTTTCTCAGCCCAGAACAATGTGCACACTAGACAAGAATTCTAGCACTAAACCACATCCCCAGGCTTTGAACTCCAATACTGAACTGTAGAGTCAGTGAGATTGTTTGGTGGGGAAAGGAAGCTGCTTCCAAGTGTGAAGACTCAAGTTTGACCCCCCCAGAACCCACAGGGTGGAGAGACCTGACTCCTGCATGCTGTCCTCTGACCTCTATATGCTGTGGAATGCACAGGACCCACCCCCACAAAATAAACATTTAATTGAAACATACTATCTAAGCACCTAGTTGGCCTTTCACAAATACGGAATGAAACAACAGCTGAATAATCTAATGAATAAATGACTAGAATGTTTTGTCTTCCATACCAATGATAATATAATTTCATTATTTTCCTTTTGAACCACAAGGACGATTTTATTAGAATTTAAAGCAAAACCCCCAGGACAGGCAATAAATCCCCAAATAGAAATCTCAGTAACTGCCCAGAAGTGGGAAAGCTATGCCACCTAAGTTGGCAATGGGGAGGCAGACACATGGCGGACAAGCAGGCACTTGAAAAAAGACAAAGAATATGGAAGAGAGAGAGTGGAGGCTTTAGGGGAAGAGTGGGGAAAGGGCTAGGGAAGTGCAAGGTGTCAAAGAAAGCCTGATTAGAAAAAAGAAAGAAGAAAAAGTGAAGTCACACTTTCCCAAACATGCCATAAAATCAAGTCGATTTTTGAATCTACATAGATGCAGTTCAATAAGCTACTATCCTAGGGTCAGGGATTCAGGGAGGAAAAGGTACAGTATCTCATTGAAGGACTAATTATCCTGCCTACTTCATTAGCCTGAATTAAGGACACCTCCCTGTCCTCCCCCTCATTCTAATGATAGTCTCTTGACCAGTCCAACTGAAGTGGTAGGTCTCCACCAAGGCCAGGGATTCTAGTCTCATGACTAATGTGACTAGAAACTTTACCACTATCCTAACATCAACCCTCTGAAGGTATAACACTAAAATCACTTAATAATCAGAGCAAAGCCTCCCAAATACTTTTGACATCTTTGGCCTCTGGTAAGGCTGCCAAGAGGCATGAGAACATTTTTGGCTTTAAGCCAAGAAAGAATCTGGTTGCTTAATCCACCCAGTGTGCAATTTGTTTGTTACTGGTGATGGCATTGGTTTTTAACAGGACATGATACTTTTGTAGAAGTGCGTCCTTAATTTGTTTCTCACAATACTCTTGTGTAGGAGGGAAGAAGGTATGATTATTCCCATTCGTAGACTAACTGTTTCATCAGCTGAACAGCTGCACCATTCGGAGAACTGGATGAAGCTCCAGGGAGTTAATGGTAACAGAATAACTCTGGCCCTCACAGAGTCTAATGGAAAAGGCAGATGTCCAGTGAGTTACTGTGGGTCTCAGAAGATTACGTGTAGGGGGAGGCCAACAGACAAGGAAACAGCACTCCAAGGGGGTTAGTGATTTACAAGGGGCCAGAAGATAGCCAGCTGACAGCCATATTTGTGTGAGTGCGTGTGTGCATGTATGTGTTTCTGTATGTGCATGTGTTCCTCTGTGTGTGTTTATGTATGTGCATGTGTGTATGTATGTAGGTACATGTAGAGGCCAGAGGTCAGTGCCAAGTATCTTCCTCAGTCACTCTCCACCTTAAATTTTGAGACAGAGTCTCTCACTGAACCTGGTACTCACCAATTCTGCTAGACTGCTTGGTCTATGAATTCCAGGGATCTGTCTCTGCTTCCCCAGCATTAGGATTGCAGCAGCTATTCCTGACTTTTTATCAGGGTCGTGGGGATCAAATTCAGGTCCTCATGATTTTGAGGTAAGTATTTTACTGACTGGACCATCCCTCAAACCTCAATAGCCATATCTTTAGAGAGCAGTTAGAAAACTGAATTGACTTAATCCAATTTAGAAAGATAGAATGATCTTAGTATGAAATATCTAGAAAGTTATCATGAGATAGAAAGTATAGAGCTTAGATACACTGCTGAGCAATTGCGGGAGAATGATCTAAATGCCCTGTGGGTTAGATGCACCCTGTGAGGTTCAGGTGAAAAGGCAATGATTTCGAATTCCTCCTGGGCCATTCACACACAGAGATGTATTAATATCAGTATCAAAGTTCAAGGTAGAAACTTTGCATCAGTTAGACCATTCACGGCAAGCCTTTTGCCACTTACCACCACCACTCCCTATGAGACAAGTTTTCTGGGGAGGGTGACTTAATCTCTCTGAGCACCAAGTCCTTCATTTTCACAGGACCCTGTCTCGAATGCTGGTTATGGAATTCCGTAAAGAGACGCATGCGGTCTGGTTTGCTAACTGCCCCGCAAAGCACCGTGCCTATTAGAAGAATGAGGGTATTCAACGAAGAGATGTGAATGTACAGCACCCATGAAATATTGTCATCAGCCACACAGCTGAAGAGGCAATCTCCCCTATGTTTGTGTGGCTGCCCCGGAACCACATGGACACGGGATCGCCGTGGTGAGGTTCACAGACAGGTGTTGAGATGTTGTTTCTAACTGTGGCCAGGGAGATAATGGGAATGACTTCCCTGCTGGGAGAATGTTTGAACCAAATGTTCTCAAAAGTCCTATCCAACTTTTAAATTCCATGAGAATAAGAAAAGCCAAATGGTTGGATTGTAGGGGTCAGGAAGTTTCTGTTCCTCTGAGGCAGCAGGAAAGGTCATAGAGCTCCAGCCTTGAAACTGGGTCTTTCTAGAAGCATGGTCCTCCCCATCTCAACCCATCCTGTTATTTACAGTCACAGAAGAGTCCTTTGTTCTTGTACTCTTCCCCACAGGAACCTGAGACCAGAATACATTCTAACATTCCAGAATGCACATAGATGTGTTGGTGTTAGGGTGGGCTGGTACTGTTGTTTGTTCCCCTTTCCCCAAAACTTTTCATAAAAATACCCCCAAGGACAGCAAAGAATTTCCGTAATATGAACTGTGGCTTCTAATAGTTGGTTTTCATCCAGTTCTGTTTCAGATCTTAACCCTCATGTGGAAAACAGCAAGACCTTGTTCTGTGGAGATGCATAAATAAATTTTCAGATTGTGCCATCTTCTGGTAGAATCTTGAAAACGATTTGACAGGATTCTTACTTATAGCACACCGCCACCCCAGGAAAGTGCAGCAGGAAATGTCTGTCTTCCCAGAATTTGACCCTAGCTTCTGTGGAGATAGCAGCTTGAATTGCATTTAAATAAAACCAGAACCCTGTTCCATTTCACGAAGCAGCATGCGTCCCTGCTAAAGGGCAATTGCTGGTTTCGATCAGATATAGGCTCAACCTCTAGCTGCCAACGTCACTAGGCACATAAGTCATTTTCTTTTTAATTTTCTGCACACACTCAAAACTACTTCTGTGACTTGGAGGCAGGGAGCAAGGAAGATGTGAGACCAAGATCCAGGATCTGAAATCTCTAGTCTATTTATTATAAAGGAAGGTTAATCAAGAATATATGCAAATTGGGGGTGAGGGGGTGCAGAGATGGCTCAACACTTAAGAGGACTTGTTGCCCTTGCAGAGGACCCAAGTTTGGTTTCCAGCACCCATATGATGATTTACAACCGTCCCTAACTCCAGGGAGTCTAGTAACCTCTTCTATCCTCCACAGGTACCAAGCACACATGTGGTACACAGACATACATGAAGACAAACTTTTTAATATTTTAAATCTTTTTAATATTTTAAAAAGAATACAAGTAAATTAATTACTTTAGAAAAACTCATTCATTTATCATCTTAAGTTGTTCTGAGATAACTCCTTCAGAGAACACACAAACTCTTAAAGATGAAGAGAAAGTCTTTATAGCTGACTGGATAGGGAACTTACTCAATCATGCAGCCCCAGGCCTGATCATTTTGGGCTTCTTAAGCACAAAACACATATTCTGAATCGACACACTTCAGATAAAAAGAACAGTTAGCAAGGAGCGAACTACAAGAGTTGAAAAGCAAGGTTAGTACATTTAGGGACTTTTCCACCTTCATCCTGGGACCATTGTCTTAGCCTTTGCTTCTTGCTGGGTTTCAAGGCCTTGAGGAACCTGCCTGACTTCTTTCTGAAGGCAGTAGATATTATGCTGTTTTGTTTTAAAAAAAAAAATAAGTTTCTATTTACCTTAAGAGCTGAGTTGTTCTCTGTTTCCTGTATTTCCCCAACCCATAACCTTGATTTGTTTTTGAGAATACCCTTTCCCTCCTTTACCCTCCCTGACCTTCCCTGAGTCCTCCCTAATCTTATGGTGACCACATGATGTTTTAAGATTATTTTTTCTGTATTTTGGTGATGTGGGATTCCCCTCTGTTTTCTGCTGTGAATACCATTGGTTAATAAAGAAGCTGCTTTGGGCCTATTGCAGTGCAGAATAGGGCAAGGTGGGAATTCCAAGCAGATAGAGGAGGAGAGAGTAGGCTGAGTCAAGAAAAGCCATGTAGCCACCACAGGAGACAGACACCAGACAGAACCTTACCGGTAGGAAACAACTATTTGGCAATCCACAGATTAATAGAAATGTGTTAATTTAAGATGTATTCCTGAGAGAATATTGAGGACTGAAGACACTCCACTTGGAGCTTGTTTTCTTCTTGGCAAAACTGGCCTTTGGGCAAGGAACTGCCATGCATTGACCACTGACAAAATGCACAGTATCTGTACAGGACAAGCAGGATACGGGAAAAAAGAATGTCAAATCTTGCCAAGACAGGGTAAGATGGTTTTGAAAATTTTCCTGTCTCTGAAAATGGTCTGTTAGTTACTCTAGGCCTTAGCCAAAGTTGGTTGCTCAAACGTTGCAAATGAGACTTTGGGTGATTGCTTAGGTAACGAGTTGTCTCTGTCATTTATTGCACATTTTGGAAGTTGCTTGGTTGCACTTCCTGCTTACTCTAGTAATATTTCCCTTCTCAGGTTTTCGATGGGGTTGAAGACTAGATAGTTATTTTCCTCTCATGACTTGACCAAGTTATTTTTAATGCAAGACTTAGACTCCTTAGGATAGGATGATTATTGAAACATGTATCATATGTTTCTTGATTGATATCATTTTTGCTGGTTGTAATTCTAATTTTTTAAAGATTTTATTTATTATGTACACATAATACATAAATTGGAGGAATTCTTGCATTGGTGCCTGCCTATCTCTTCCTTCAAATGCAGCCAGGGGAGTTGGTGTCTTGATCCAATCTCTGCTGTGGCTGACTATGTATTTGGGGGGTTTTCTTGGTCTGCCCTCTCTTAGGTACCCTCAGCACTGGAGCTGGCTTTCAGATCCCCTCTGCCCTGAAGCAGGCTGTGTTGGTGGATCCCTCTGGATGGATCCCAGCACAGGAACAGGGCCCCTGGCTGGGCCAAGGACCCCACAGACAAAAGGGTGGGCTTGGTGGGGGGCAGAGTTGCGTGGAACAAAGAAGCCCTTGGGGCAGGAACACTCACCACTGGGTCCCCAGACCCTCCACTCCAAAGCAGGCCGAGCTGGGAGATCCTAGTGCCCAGCAGATGGAAAGCCCACCCTCGCTTTGAAATACCATTTTTAGGCAGAGTTTTCATCCTGACAGTTTGCTCCCAAATAACCACTCAGAAACTTAATATTAATTATAATTGCTCAGCCAATAGCTCATGCTTGTCACTAATTAACTCTTAAATTTTAAATTAACCCATACATCTCATCTCTGATTTGCTACATGGCTTGGTACTTTTTTTCAGTATGGCATGTCCATCTTGCTTCTCTCTGTATCTGCCTGTGACTCTAGACTCTGCCCTTCTTCTTCCCAGCATTCTCTCAGTTTGGCTCCCTCACCTAACCTGTATCTTTCCAGCTATTGGCCAGTCAGCTTCTTTAGTAAACCAGTTCACACAGTGTAAAGGAATAGTTCACAGAGGATTATGATTATTCTATTCACCTCTGAACATTCTCTGCTGGACGTTGCAGTACACAGAAAGTGGGCTTTGCCATTACAATGCAAAGCAGATCTTCAAATTTCCTGCTTCGGGGAAAAGTTTGCTGGATACTGTGAACATTTAGGCTGAAGACGGATGCTCCAATGATACAGAAGAACTTTGGGTGACTGTCCAGGCAGAAAGATGCTTACTATGCACTTCCTGTTTACTTAGGTAATATTATATCCTTCTGGAGTCTTTGATAGAATTGAAGAATAGATACTTATAATTATAGTTTTCTTTAGTTGTGATTAACGATAAAGTAGATATAAATATTGTAACTGTAATTCTTGCTTGATACCTGTTTTGTTATATGTAATTTTTCTGTGTTAAAGTTAAAACCTTCCTTTTTATTTAAACAGAAAAGGAGAAGTGGTGTGGGAGGTCCTTCTGTATATGTGTTGCTTTTATGATTAATAAATAAAGAAGCTGCTTTTGGCCAATAGCTTAACAGAATATAGTCAGACTGGAAGAGATATGTATAGAGAGAGTAGGTGAATCAAGGAGACACCATGTAGCCACTACCAGGGACAGACGAGCCAGAACCTTGCCAGTAAGCCACAGCCATGTGGCAATACACAGAGTAATAAAAATGGGTTAAATTAAGATGAAAGAGATAGCCAATAAGAAGCTAGAGCTAATAGGCCAAGCAGTGATTTAATTAATACAGTTTCTGTTTGGTTATTTCAAGTCTTGTCAGCCAGGAATGAACAAACAAATCTCCTACCACACCTGACCTTCCCTGAACCCTTCATAATCACATGGTGACTAAACGATGTTTTTGATATTTTTTCTTATATTTCCTTATTGCCCTATTGTCTCTCTTCTATAAACCTGCCTTGTAACTACTCATGATTTTACTCCTTAGAAGAGGCCCAAGAAATGGGTTCAGGGCTGTTCTCTTTAATCCAACTTAGGAGGCAGTCACTGGTCAGCTCTTGAGTGTACCCTAACAAAAATTAAGCTTGTTTCAATTTTGATTCAATTTGTGCTAGTGGCCTTATTCTCACTGGTGGGGTTAACAGCCTAAATGAGTTTCAGCCATGGTGTCAGCTGTGCTAAGGTTCAGGGTTCTAAGATCTATGGTCTTATTACAAAGCTAAGAGCCCATACTTCAGAGTGGAAACTTTTTTGGCTTAGTTTATTGAGGGAACCAGACTCAGCAGGTCAGGTACTGAAGTGGAGGTATGAGTCAACAAGCTAACATGCACACAGAGGAGACTTTATCTAAGGGGTCAAAACATAATTCTTCATTTTATTTTTCTCATTCTGTTGTTCCTCCTCTGTTGAGGACTGGCCTCGACAAAAGTACTTCTTACCAGGGTAGGGGCTTGGGAATTGAAGAAGTATTAGTAAATAATATGAAGACACTGATCTATCTTAATTTCAAAAGAGCCAGGCAACCACCTCCTGAGTTAGGAGGTACAATTATGCCTGTCAGTCTCCAAACTCTCTGACCAGCAGACAAGGTAGAAATAGGTCTACATTTTTTGGCCTCCACACTACTCTGTTCTGTTTTTCTACCCTTTCCTCCTCCTCATCCTCCTCCACCTCCTCCTTTTTCTTCCCAGTTGTTCTCTTAACTGAAGCCTTGGAAAATCGTTCTCCTATTTCTTCCCCAATGCTTTCCTTCTACTTCTCTTATTTTTCCTTCTCCCTTTTATGCCTCTTAAGACAAAAATATCTGTGCAAGAAAAGATTGCCACACAACCACAAGTTGCATATTTTCCAAAAACAAATTAAAATCTTTACACAGGAAGAAATTACACTATGATCACGAGTTACATGTTTTTCTTAGAATCCCACAAGTCATCAAACCTTTTCCTTTGCATTAATTTTCCCACAATAACATTTTTATTCCAAAACAATGAATCTTGTATAATTGATTAACAAAGTTTTAAGCAAGACAAGTATATTTCATCCAATTCCTTTGGAACTAACAGGCATCTGTTTGTGGTTACAAAGAAAGAATCATCTTTTTATTATTTATTTCAAAAGGTTATCTTACAAAAATATTAAAAGAATCACAAATCTAAAATTTTATATTTAAAAAACAACCAGTCATTTCTACTTTAAGTTCTCAGAGTGCACACCTACTCATCAACATTTTTTAATTGAATCATACTAGGAAGCTGAGACAAGGAATTAACCATTGCCTTTGGTCGCCAACCTATCATAGCAAGCAAGGCTCATCAACTAATAATAACTGGACTGCTTTTGTTCTTGTTACTTGACCTCAGTGAGACCCTTGCTTCATTATAAAAAGTGTGCCCTTCTAAACTTTAAATAGTTTCCCAAGATTCTATATCAAAGCCATTAATCAAAACATCTTAACCTAATATTGCTAACAATCTACATCTCTAAATTCTTTCTAAGGGTGATGGTTGAAACATTAATCTGCTCCAACAGCAATGCTTAGAATAAATCAACCACTATTATTGTACGTACCAGTCACACTGCCCAGTGAGGGTCTAGAAACCACCTTAGAGTTTTCATACAACTCATAGATTATGAGGAACATGGTGATTGAAAGTGTAATAAGCAGAGCTATGCTCAATAACAGCATGAGGTCCTCAGGACATATAGTGCTTGTCCTTGGGGTTCTGCCTTGCCAAGGCTCACCCAGTATGTTTGTGCTGACCACTGGGCTGTTTTCCATGAATTCCAAAGCTGTTTGCTGTTTCTTTTGCATTGCCTCGGACAGTTTCTGATAACAAAATACCTACAGAGCATGCAGGCTTATTTAATTACTGGAGCCTGGGAAGTCCAAGTTTCTAATAACAAAATACCTGTAACACTGCAAGTTTATTTAATTACTGGTCCTGGAGACTGAGAAGCACAAGAGCATGACCATAGCACCTACTCAACATCTAGTAGAGAGTTTTCCTGTTGCATCAGAGTATGGCCAAGGACGTCACCCAGTGAAAAAGCTGGCATGCTGCAGAAAACTTAATATAGCAAAACTGTTTCTGAGAAAGCCTGTGATCTCAAAAATGGATGTATCCATTTAGTAGGGCTGAGCTCTTGTGATCCAATAAACTCCCAAATGGTCAACATCTCAATATTATTGTACTAGAAAACAAGTGCTCAACTCGTGAAACCTGAGAATACATTTGCATTATAAATGAGCCAGCAGGATACTTCTGTGCACCTACTTTAAACCCCTAAACAGAAGACTAACTGCCCTTTTCTCCTCTGCCAAAACTGGGTACTTAAAAATTCCAAATGTGCACCTCACAGAAAAAGTTCCTCCTTAAAAATTCCTTAACTGTATGTTCTGCCATTTATATGTAGTCCACCAGATTATAATCATTTTGAAGGTCATCCTTCTCCAGCTGCATCAAGCTGCACAGCTGCAGCGCTGTGCCCTGCCCTCCAGCTCACACTCCAGGGGATTCTGTCCCACTCTGCTAGCTGTCCCTCAGGCTGATCCCATTGCTGCCTACACGGATAACAAATGAAACAGCCTGCTCTTCCCGGGTTTTCACTGGCATTCCAGAACTCCTAATGTTTCTGCCTACCAAGAACTAAAATTAAAAGCATGCTCCACAATACCTGTTCCTCAGCCTTCTTCTTGGCCTAAGTATATAGGTAAAAAAAAGAGAGAGAGAGAGTCCCAGGTTAATGAGTCCCATAAATATCAGTTTCTTTCTGCACTCAAAGAATTGAGATGAACCTTCCATTCCAGAGCTTTCTTGAATTAAATAGAGAAAAATGAAGGCAGCTATAACAAAAATCATATTGGTTCATTCGCATATGTCCTTGCATTTGTTGAAATGGACTCTGGGAAGAAACACTGCACCAGGGTTTTTCTTTAGGGCTATCAGCAGCTCCCAATTATGACACAGAGACTTCTTATTAGTTATGAATGCTCAGCCTTGTCATATGCTTTTCCCACTAACTCTTATAATTTAACCTGTTTCTCTTTATTTATGTTTTGTCTCAGGGATTTTTACCTTTCTTTCCTTCTGTAAATCTTACTTTCACTGCTTCCATGGCTGGCTGGCTGGTGGCTGCCTTGTTTCTGTCACTGGGCATGTTCTTTTCTCCCTCATCATCCCCTCTTTCTTCTCTCTCTACCCCAAACCTACATTTCTCCTCCTATGTATTCTCTCTGCCCACCAACTCCACCTATCTCTTTCTTGCCTAGCTATTGACTATTCAGCTTTTTTATTAGATCAATCAGGTACCTTAGGCAGGCAAGGTGAATCAAATGTAACACATCTTTACATTGTCAACAAAGGCAGCATAAACAAATGTAACACATTTTTACATAGTTAAAGTGATATTCCATAACATTTCCCCCTTTTATTCTAAATAAAAAGGAAAGGTTTTAACTTTAACATAGTAAGACTACATACAATAAGAACAATTATCAAGTAAGAATTACATTTACAACATCCAGTCCATTTGTATTTGGCAAATTCAGATAAAATACTTCATTATTAAACCTATCTAGGTGAGTCCAAAGTTTTGTACCTAATTTACCTTCTATAATAACTCAAGAAAACTGTCACTATTACTATCCAGTCTTTGATTGCATTAAAAGCCCCAGAAATATACACTACCTGAGTAAACAGGAAGTACAATGTAGGGCACTTCCAAAACTATAGAAATGACAAGCATCTGGCTTCCTAGATAGTCACCCAAGATTCCTCTGCAACACTGGGGCATCTAATCTTGGCCTGTGGACCTAGAATATCTGGCAGACTTTTATATGAAGGATAATTTTGAAGGACTGTCCCATCTTGTCTTGGCAAAATTTAGTAGTCATTATCTTTTGTGTCCTGCAGACTATCTAGGAGACTTTTCTATGAAGCCTGAAACTTGAAAGACTCTCCCACATTGCTTTGACAAAGTTTGACAGTCTTTTTTGTGTCCTGCTTGCCCAGTTTGTACAACATACTGTCAGAAGTTAAGGCAAGAGCAGTTTCTTGCCCAAATGACTAACTTTGCCACAATGAAAGCAAACTCCATATGGAAATTCTTTAATGCCCATCATCCTTTTATGAAGTGAATTGGTGCTTCAAGGAGCAGACCTCTCTTACTATCATGAAAAGTCCTATGTTAGCAAAACATTTTAAATGTCATATTCTCTAGGTCTTTGAAGTGTTTGAAGATCATCTATCTATCTTAAATATATCTCCATATTATCTTGAAAACACACCTAGCATTACTACAAGTTTGATTGTTACAGATAACTAACTACTAACCTGTGTTTCTTAATTGTCCTAAATGGTTTATAATAATAGGACTAGAAATTTACCTTACATTTTAAAATGAACTGCATAGGTACAACACCTTAAAGAAGATTATAAATGTAGGAACCAGCCATGATAAGCTAAATAGAAACAGACCACCCATAGGAAGCTCTTTACTTCCAACCATTATCACCTGCCAGAGTAGGACTCAGTCGTCAATAAGTTTAATGGAAGCCTGAGTCTTAGTATTTTACCCTGATGCAATACTTGGTTGCAGGAAGAACCACAAACAGATTGCCCGAGAACCACTCAAGAACAGACCATCCAAAAGAAATGCCTAATGTTCCAACCATTGTAGATAGGATCACCTGCCAGCACACTCATCAGGACTCCCCTAGACAAATGTCAGCCAATCAGGGGTCTTGAACCTCAGAAGCTCCCTCACCCCCACCTTTACTACCATAAAAACCCAACTCTAACTGAGCTTGGGGCTCTCCGATTATTCCAATACGTTGGACATGCGGAAAGACAGAGTTTGCAAACATATAAAATAAAGGCTCTTTGCTGTTACATATGGGACTTGGTCTCCTTGTTGGCTTTTGGGGGACTTCACTGATCTGGGAATAACATAAACATATATACAATATATTGTAACAAAAATAACCTTCAATTTTTTATAAACATACAAAAATCTTTTAAACAAAAGTAGAGACATATATACAGTATATTATAACAAAAATAATGTTAATTTATATTAATATACAAAAATTCCTTAAACAAGAGTAGAAGCATATATATATAGTATGTTATAACAAAAATAACTTTAAACTTGTATCAATTTACCAAAATCCATACCATTGTAAAATATTTGAGGTTAATAGTTATCTTTTTATCCTATATTCCTATATCACCCTTAAATGATGACAAACATCTATAACCCACCAAGCGAACAAAAATCACCTATACTGCCTCTGACGACTGTAGGTGTTGTGTTCTCTAGACTGTTTCCCATTGTCTGTGGGTGATGGCATCTTTAGAGAACCCTGAAATAATTGAGATAATAGTCAAGTCCTGGAAAAACTAGTTATAACATTTGTTGTCCAGTCTCTGTGCAATGGGAAAGCACAAGGCTTATCTGAAGTCCTGCTTAGAATAGTCTATGAGGCTGGATCATCTCTGTCAGCATCCTTGAAGATGTTCTGGATGCAGAACTGAGGAAACTACAACAGAACCACTCTGAAAGGCTGAACCACCTGGTCTACCCATTTTCATTGGTGTCTGGTCCCACACAATCTTTAATAGGCAACATACTTATCTGCATTAACACAAGTATGATGCACTATAACACAAGTATGGACTGTGCACTATACATAATCTAGCCAAAGACAATTTCTTTTTGTTTTAAGTTTGAGCAGGTAAAATATATATCACATGTCTTGTAGTTTTTCTAGGTTTATTTCATGTCTGTAGCCAGGATTTTCAGGGAGTCTCCCCCAATCAAACCTAGTATCTATCAGTCTTGAATAAACATACAGTCTTTTGTCAAAATTTGGGTCCCACATTGGAATACAAATGTACTAGGCTTTTTCTTTTGGGCCACCAGCCAGCTCCCAAGTCATGAAACAAAAGCATAACCTCTTTCCCAACATAGTACATTTTCTGACTTCCATTTTAAAGTTAAGGCATCCCTAAAGTATCTAGGCTGATTTAATTCAGCAGTTGCTTTTACAATCACAGGTCTCTCAGCAGCTGTCATTCACTCATCAGCATTCAAAAAATTCAAAGCCAACACAATGCCATACAGGATCCAGATGCCCTGTGCATTTTTCATCTTTATGTGGCTTATTATTTTTATATTATTTTACTCTTTCTTTAAAGACTTTATTGTTTTTAAACTACTTTTCTATGACTGTCTATACCCTTTTTCTTTTCCCATTATATTTTATTTGTCATTAATAGTGAGTTCCCTTTCCAGATAATCTTTGACACTGGCTCGAGGAATCCAGTCTTAGAAATAGTTGAGTAAGAACTGCAGTACCAGCCTTGCAATGGCCAGCTTGATCTTACTCTTCACACTGTAGGTGAAGCAGCACCTTTGAGGTCTAATGAATTGACTTAAAGACAAAAAAGAAAAATGAAAAAAGGGAAAACTTATCAGAACTATTATGGTGAGGCTAGGGAATCACAGAACTGTGACAGACCTTGCAGGGTTACTATTTGTGCTTCAGTGGACATTTGAGGGAGGAATGGAAAGACACTAAATCTACAGAGTGTCCTGCTCCCAAAATGGGTAGAGTTTGTTTGAAAATCCTCTTGGAGCAGAAAATATAATAAAGACTAGAGTGAACTTAGTGACCTTCTGCAGAGTCACCCGAGGAAACCTTAGGCTAATCACTCTCCGAAAGTGGGAGAGATGGAAAATCCAACTCTGAAAACACTGGCCCTGAAACTCTCAAAGGATGTTCATGGAAGATCATGCTCACCCTGCTCTCTTCCAGTTTCATAGCATGGCCAGTATCACCATTCTCCTTTCAAATCCTTTTATGTTGCTGTCCATATTTAACCCATTTTCATGGAAGTATTTTACACTGCTCAACAGGAAAAGGCCTTTATCACTGGAATTTGTCCTTGCAAAGTGTCTGTTTTTTTGTTTGTTTGTTTGTTTTGTTTTGTTTTTTAAAGACAGGGCTTTCCCTGGCTGTCCTTGAACTTACTCTGTAAACCAGGTTAGCCTGGCTACTAACCGTTTTTCTTCTATTTCTTAAGTCTATATACATTTTTAAACACACTGGAACATGTTTAGACTTTTTTTTCCATCTGAACCTGATTACTAAGTGTCTGCAACTGTGCATTTGCAGCATTCTCTAATGCGTGAGCCAAACTTTAAACAGCTAAACCGCTTTGCATTGGCAGTATTGGCAGCTGACTCTAACCAGTTGGGGTCCACGAAAACCAAGCTTTATGCCCTGAACTTGTCAAGAGCTGTCTTCAACTGAGAACTGTGTCTAACTGCCCCAGGTCTAGAAAGCTGGTGTCCTACACTGTGGCAGGTGTTTTTACTTTCTTTTTGTTTCTATTTAACGTACTGATATTTTATCAGCTATCTCAGGCCATATGTGGAAATTTTGGCCCCATATTGGAATACCCAATGTAACAGGCTTTTTTTTTCGGGGGGGGGGATACCAGCCAGCTCCCAAATCATGACACAGAGACTTCTTATTAGTTATGAATTCTTGGCCTTATCTTTTGCTTGTCCCACTAGTTCTTATAACTTAACCCATTTCTCTTTATCTATCTTTTGCTTCTGAACTTTTTACCTTTCTTTTCTTCTGAATATTTTACTTTCACTGCTTTTCATGACTGGCTAGCTGGCTAGAGCTGCCTGACTTCTGGCTGAGGGCATGTCCCTCTCTTTCTCCCTCATTCTCTTCTCCTTATTTTCTCTCTCTCCCCCAACCCTATATTTCTCCTCCTACTTATCCTCTCTGTCCATCAGCCCTGCCTATCCTTCTCCCGCCTAGCTATAGGCTATTCAGCTTTTTGTTAGACCAATCAGGTACCTTACCCAGGCGAACTGAACCTAATGTAACACATTTTTACATTGTTAACAAAGGCACTAGAAACAAATGTAACACACCTTCACACAGTTAAACATAAACAGGTAGATGATAGATAGATGATAGATAGATAGATAGATAGATAGATAGATAGATAGATAGATAGATAGATAATATATAGATGAGAGATAGATGAGAGATAATAAATAGATAGATGAGAGATAGATAATAGATAGATAGATAAAATAATAGAATATAGATAGATAGATAGATAGATAGATAGATAGATAGATAGATGATACATAGGTAGATAGATAGATGATAGATAGATAGATAGATAGATAGATAGATAGATAGATAGATGATATGTAGGTAGATAGATAGATGATAGATAGATAGATGATACGTAGGTAGATAGATGATAGATAATAGATAGATAGATAGATAGATAGATAGATAGATAGATAGATAGATAGATAGATGATATGTAGGTAGATAGATAGATGATAGATAATAGATAGATAGATAGATAGATAGATAGATAGATAGATAGATAGATAGATAGATGACAGTGGATGGCTACCAAAGAATTAAAAGAGGCCTCAGCAAAGTTCAGACAGTGGTTCTTACCCTGTGGGTCATGATAGGGGTCACATATCAGATATCCCGAATATCAGATACTTACATATCGATTCATAACAAAATTACATAGCAAAATTCATAGCAAAATTACAATTATGAATTAGCAATGAGATAATCTTCACCTCGACATGAAGATCTGAGCTAAAGGGTTGCAGTACCGGGAAGATTGAGAGCCTCTGGCTCAGAGACTCTTTATTGGAGACAGAGATAGGAAGCTGACAGAAATGTCAAGAGCTCCTGCAGTAGTGAGATGTCAAGAAACTCAGTTGCAGGGCAGCTGGAAGCACACAGGACAGACTGTGGGACCATGGAGTTCAACCAGGCCTCTGAGCTGGCTTGAGATACCAAGACAAGATCCAGGACTATGGAGACCGCAAAGGTGAAGTGCAAGGTCAGAAACATAGCGCCAGGTCTGACCTGACAAATAGATGGATGCACAAAGAATATTGAGTAGCCTACGTCTGCAATGGGACTGAGCTAAACGGAAGTCCTGGGGGCAGCCTAGAGTCCTCTGCTCCTCAGTTTCTTGATGCACACATCCGGTGGTCACATGGAGAGTTGGTAGGAACTATACCATTTCATCTTTCCTCTGTTTCACTCTCTCTCTTTTTGAACGTGAAAGTCCTAGTGTAAGCCCCTAGCTGCTAAAGAATGAGTCGAGGCAAGAACTGCAGGTTTCAAGGATTTCTCTTTTCCATTTGCTATCAACACTGAACCCAGACGGTTTTTAAATACTCTGTTCTTGGATGTAACTGCTTTGCCTTGTCAGTATGTTTGCAAGAGTGAAAACATTTTAGACAAGGAGAAATACTGCCCTCTACAGGACATATGGTCAATTTTGTTTTCTTTTTTCTTTTTTTTTTTTTTCTTTTGGTTTTTTTGAGACAGGCTTTCTCTGTAGCTTTGGAGCCTGTCCTGGAACTAGCTCTTGTAGACCAGGCTGGCCTCAAACTCACAGAGATCTGCCTGCCTCTGTCTCCCGAGTGCTGAGATTAAAGGCGTGCACTACCACTGTCCAGCTGAATCAATGTCTTCTAAGTGATCACTCCCAAGCACAGCACATTCATTTTGTTCTCTTTCTTCTTTTATTTTAATTCATAAAATAGTCAATTATCTTTCTAGTAGGGCATGCATGTGTGAGTGTGTGTGTGTGAGGGAGAGAGAGAGAGAGAGAGAATGTGCATGTATGTGGAGGCCAGAGTTCCTCCTCAGGTGCCATTCATCCATTGTTTGTTTGTTTACTTGTTTAATACTTATTTGGTTTTATGTGTGCATATGTGTGCCTGCATATCACATGTGTTCAGGAGCCCATTGAGGTCAGAAGAGGGATCAGATCCAGATACCTGGAACTAGAGTTGTCAATGGTAATGAGTTGCCATATGAGTGCTGGGAATCATACCTGATTCCTCTGCAAGAGCAGGAAGTGTCAGAATAGCAGAGCCATCTCTTTCTCCACCTTACTTTGCTTTATTCTTTTAAGAGACAGGGTCATCTTCCCCCTCACCTCTGGCCAGGAACTCACTAAGCAAGCTAGACTCGCTGACACTTGGGTCCCAGGGATCCACCTGTCTCTGCCTGGGCAACCCTGAGTGCACTTCCTCTAGGGTAAGGAATAAGGGGAGTGTGTCAAGATTCACCACTTCTACTCGGTGTGTCACTAAAGATGCTACCCAAGCACTTAGGAACTACATAAATAAAAGACAAAATACTGGGAAGGAAGAAGTCAAATTACCCCTGTTCAAAGGTTATAGGATTCTACATCTGAAACCCTGAGCAATCTTCCAACAGTATTTTAGAACTCATAAGCAAAACCATTAAAATTGCAAGTAAAACTTGACATGCGAAAATCAACAGCTTTTCAATAAGCCAGTGATGAACTAACTGAGGGAGAAAACAAGAAAGTAATCCATTCACGGGATTTACACAACAAACTAGGAATAAATTTAAGGAGGTAAAGGTACAGAAAGAAAAACTAAAAACTGCCAATGTCATTTACATGTTGAAGTTAACTTGATTCAGGAAATAACCAGGTTAGGTAAAAGATAAAACAGCTATATTTTTATTTATTATAAGGGGAAAACTCACGAAACAGAAATGAGAAGTCCATGCTCAGCAGTGCTGTGAGGGAACCACACAGAGAGAACGCACTATTTTTCTCCGGGTCCCAGAAAGCCACACCCTAGCTTGGCCCCACCTCTTAAAGATAATTTGCTGACAAAGATTCTCAATTACCTCCCCCTTTTGTCTAAATAAGAGCAAACCAAAGCCAATACAAAATTACATACAATAGGAACAGATATCAAGTACAAAATTACAACCAACATAAAAAATATTAAGCAAGGAACACATAATAAATGTTTTAATAGACATTTTATTGCAAAGAGTCTAAGTCTGGTATCAGAAATAGGCTTGGCTAAACCATAAGAGGATGATAACAATGACTATCTAATCTTTAACCCCATCGAAGGCCTGAGAAGGGAGATAATATTACTTGAGTAGGCAGGAAGTGCAATCAAGCAGCTTCCATTATATGACAATTGGCTACCTGAGCAATCACCCGAAGTCTCATTTGCAATGTTGAAGCAACCAACTTTGGCTAAGGCATAGAGTAACTGACAGACTATTTACAGGGGTGATAAATTTTTTAGAACCATCTTACCTTATTTTGGCAAGGTTTGGCAGTCCTTTTCCTTGTGTCCTGCATATCTAGTCTAGATACCATGTACTTTGTCAGTGATTGAGGCATGGGCAGTTTCTTGCCCAAAGGCCAATTATGCCAAGAAGAAAACAAACTCCAAGTGGGATGTCTTTGGTTCTCTACATTCTCTCAGAAGTAGATTGGTGCTATCAGGAGGAATCATGTCTCATGTCAACAGAACCCTAAATTATTTAAATGCCATGTTCTACAGATCCTTGAAATAGTTGACGATTACCTATCTAGGCAGAACACAATCTCTATGTATCTAATGAACCTAATTAATCTGACTGTATGTATAACAAACATGAACAATTATTGACCTATAATATTTAATACCTGTATAACATAAAAACTAAGACTTTATATCAGAATATTAAATAATCTGTAAACAAATGTGCAGCAAATGAAGATAATGACCTCAAAATGTAAACAATGTATGAGTATCTTGATCAGAAGTAAGAATAATATATAATGCAATACAAAAATATATCCTAAAAGTTGTATTAATATACAAAATGTTCTCCAAAGCTACAGAGGAACCCTGTCTCAAAAAATTAAAAAAAAATGTTCTAAACAGAGGTAGAAACAAAGTATCTGCATTTGAATCAGATAACAAAATGCCATTCATGTAATGGTAGATTATAGACTTAGGAAATTGCTTATGTGCTATTTTCAATGGCTAACTGACAAAGTATTGGCACAGGGAGAGGCTATTGAGCATTCCCTGTGGGAGGATGCTCCATTGATATCTCCTAGTAGGCTGAGAATTATTATAAGTATGCACTGTGAAGGCAATTTCTTTTGTAAAGGTATAGTAAAGAAACAATCCTTTAAATCAATAACTATGAGAGGCTGTCCTTTTGATAACAGAGAAGGCAGAGGAATTTTAGATTGTAGAGGGCTCATAGGTTGAATAACCTTGTTAATAGCTCTAAGATCTGTTACCATTTTTCATTTTTTAGATTTTTTTTAACAACAAATATAGGAGATTTTTAAAGGCTGGTAGATTTTACAATATGGTGAGTATCAGTTGCTCTTGTACCAGCTGTTCTAAAGCCTGTAGCTTTTCTTCTGTAAGAGGCCACTGTTTAACCAATATTGGATTTGTAGTTAACCATTTTAAAGGTAGGGCCATTAGTACCTCTGAAGATTTATCAATTGCTTTGTGTCCTTGTATATAATGGCTGGTGACCTTTGTCTATAATGTCTTTTAATATTTTCCCCAGAAACAGAAGCTTTGGAGGCTGCAGGAATATTAATCTGGGTATTCCATTGCTGCAATAGGTCATGACCCCACAAATTTACTGTAACATTAGCTACCTATGACCTCAGCCTTCCTCTCTGTCCTTCTGGCCCTATGCATTCAACCCATCTTGTGCTTTGTTTCACTTGAGATAAGGTTCCAATTCCTAGGAACTGAACATCTGCCTCTTGAAGAGGCCAATTCAGATGTCAAGATTTTGGAGTAATGATACTTACATCCGCACCCATGTCTAGCAAGCCTTTAATAACAATACCATTTATAATATTCTTAGCTTTGGTCTTTGATTATTTATAGAAATCTGCCAGAATATACATTTTCTTTGTCCTACTGGAGTTTTTTATTTATCTTCCACATTTATTTCATCATCCAGAACAGTATGTTTTTTTTTATAGTAGGCACTGGATTTTTTAATTTTCCTAGTGAGACATGCTCTCCACAGTGACTTGGACCACGTTTGTCATGGGGGCCTGTGAGAGGCCCCCCCCAGGGAGTTTTCCAATGGTATCAGGTTGCCTTGTCTGTCTTTTGTTGACCTACATTTATTGATCCAATTTTGGCCTTTGCCACACCTTACATATACCTGAAGGCTGAACCATCCTATTTTTGCCATTTCTGGAAGAGATATTAATTCTATGAATTCCTTATCTACAATCCCTTCTCAGATGTCCTATTTTACCACAATTAAAACATTTGGTATTTTGATGTCTCCTCATACCATTGGAAATTGCTTCTCCTACCCAAGTGTTAGTACCATAGTCAAGTGTCTCAACATTCATTGTATGCAAGATCCATTTATCCATTGGTGCTGATCTGACCTTTAAAGGCCCAAGGGTCTTTTTGCATTCTAAGTTGGCATTCTCAAAAGCCAAAGATTCAATTAGTACACATCTACGTTCTGGGTCTGTTACCCATATCTGTACAGCCTTAGTTAATCTTTGTAAAAAGTCATTAAAGGGTTCTCTTTGACACTGTTTAACTCTATATGATTTAATTCTCATTCCTAGTTTTTGAATCCTGTCCCAAGCATTTAAAGCTGCTGTGCTACATAGGGACAGGATGAGTTTATCATAAAGAGCCTGATCCTCAGGATCAGAGTAATGTTCCTAGCCCAGAATTTGGTCTTGAGAAATCTCAAGTCCTTTGGCTTTTCCCTGTTACTCTAAAATTTTTGCTTCTTTTCTCCAATAACACCTCCAAAGCAACTGCAGACCATTTCCTAGGACTGCTGAGAATAACTCAATCTAATCTTGTGGCGTTGACATGTTGCTTCAAGCCTATGTTTTGAACATTTTCCTTTTTTAAATTTTTCTTTTTTGGTTTTTTTCAAAACAGCGTTTCTCTGTAACTTTGGTGCCTATCCTGGAACTAGCTCTTGTAGACCAGGCTGGCATTGAACTCACAGAGATCCGCCTGCCTTTTCCTAATGAAGGATGAATGTATTCCATAAGAAACTATTGCTTGTTTAATTTTCTTTAGATCAGTCATATGTATGGGCTCCCATGTATATTCTTTGACTACCTTAGGGTAGTTGGTGCTCTTTCTGATGATATCACTGGATTAGCAGGTAGAACTCTGGGTAAGCTATTCCAAAGTTTGGTATGTACTGATGAGGCTAAATTTTGTCTTTATACCTTTTGTCCCTGGTCATCAAATTTGATAAATTTTCAAACTCTTTAAATTATTTTACCACTGCCTTTTGTAAAGTCTGAATCTCCTGTCTGGTGTTCTATTCTAATGCCCTCATTGAGGATTTTAAGGTGTGAAGTCTGTTCATTAAAGATAACGTTTCATCCTTGGAGATAATTTTTAAAGCATGCATATTGTCTTTCTGGAGAGACTTTCTATCAGTCAACCTGTCATAACCATTTGACAGAGTATGAATAATACATTAAACAGCACGAATTCTCTCAGACAATGTCTCAGCACCCTCTGTCATTGACTGGGTTTCGTTTGTCAAATTGGTCATATCCTTTTCCAGACTGCTGAATTTCCCTTTTAGTTGGTTATTATCAGTCTGTAAAGACTGTATCTTTTCTAAAAGTGCCTCATTCTTGGCCCCATTATCAAACCATGTTTTTAAGGAGAAAATATGAAGGACAAAGCTAATCCTCAGAATCAAATAGAGGGATATAGAAGGGAAAATCACATAAACCTTGCAAATATCATAAACTTTGCAAATATCATACATGGTATAAGCAAAATGTCATCTTGCCCTTTTAGTTATAAATTTATAATTTACATTTTAAATTATAAATCTTACCTGTGGTTGAGTTGGAGTTGGAGTAGGTGCAATAAGTGTTACCTGACAGTAGGTGTCTTGGCATAGTTGTTGCCGCATGGCTGGCTTGAACCTAATTTTAGCATTAAATACTGAAAGATATGCTCAAATTAAAAAGTTATTCAGTGTATATCACAGACTGTGCACTCCACAGAGGCCCCTGACTGGTCAACAGTCATACAAGCACAAGGATAGCAAGGTAGCAATGCCAAACAGAGACACCCGGAGAAGCCCATGTTCCACCTGAGTTGTTGTGGCATGGAAAAGCTAGACCCAGAAGCCAGCCAATGCAGTTGCCAGTGGCCAAGGAGTGGCTCCAAGATGTTACTGCTGCTAGCGGCTACTCAGGGTCAACGTGTAGGAATCCTATACCCATATGCACCACATGAAGCCTGATGGCAGCTGGCTAAAGCCACTGGAGATCTGAGCCCCACGTTGAAGTTGGGACACCCACTATTGAAGTTAACTCAATCCAGGAAATAACCAGGCTACCTAAAAGATAAAACAATTATATTTTTATTTATTATAAGGGGAAAACTCATGAAACAGGAACAAGAAGTCCAAGCTCAGCTGTGCTGCGTGGGAACCACACAGAGAAAGCACACCTAGGCCATGCAGTTTTTCTCTGGGTTCCAGAAAGCTACACCCTAACTTGGTCCCACTTCTTAAAGATAATTGGTTGACAAAGATTCCCCATCATTTACATTGTTTAAAAAAAAAAAAAACCTTCTGGCCAGGCATAGTGGCCCAAGCCTTTAATACCATCCCTGGGGAGACAGAGGCAGTTGGATCTCTGTGAGTTCATGGCCAGCCTGTCTACTTAGTGAGTTCCAGGATAGCTAAATCTACATAGAGAACCCTTTCTCAAAGCAGGGGAAAAACTTCTACACAGCAAAGAAGACAGCCAACAGAATGAAGAGACAACCAACAAGAATGGGAAATCATTTGAGTCAGTTACTCATTTCATATAGCAAGAATATACAAAGCTGGGCCGTGGTGGCACATGCCTTTAATCCCAGCAATCAGGAGGCAGAGGCAGGCAAATCTCTGTGAGTTCAAGTCCCAGCCTGGTCTACAAGAGCTAGATCCAGGACAGGCTCCAAAAACTACAGAGAAACCCTGTCTCAACAAACAAACAAACAAAAAACCCTCAATACTGAAAAATTAGTTCAGATGGACAAGATGGCTCAGCAGGTACAGGAGCTTGACATCATCAAGCTTGATGACTTCAGTTGTCTCCAGAACACATGTGAAAGAAGGAGAGAACCGACTCCTGCAAGTTGTTCTCTGACCTCCACACATGTGCTGTGTCATGTGCACAAGTGTACATACAGGAACACAAAGTAGATAAACAAATGTAAACAATTTCAAACTGAGAAATATAACCAAAGTCAGAGAACAGATCTAGGCAGACACTTCTCAAAAGACAAAAGAAAAAAAAAACCAATCAATCAATACATGAAAAAGTGTTCAGTACCAAAAGCTGTATTAGTTACTGTGCTGAAATGCCTGGCAGAAACACCTCACAGAAGGGAAGTTTCACATTAGCTCATCGATTCAAAAGAATCCATCCTCATAGCAAGGAGGTGGAATGGTAAGCCAAAGCAGTTCATCTGGCCGGCTGCATAATTTTCTTATACAAGATAGAAAACTCTTTGTGGCCATTTCTTAATTAGTGAATGATGGGGAGAGTTCAGCCTATTATAGATGGTGCCATCCCTGGGCTGATGGTCCTGGGTTCTATAAGAAATCAGGCTGAGCAAGCCATGGGCAGCAGGCCAGTAGGCAGCACCTATCCACGACCTCTGCATCAGCTCCTGCCTCCAGGTTCCTGTTCTGTTGAAAAGAAGAACACCAGAATAAAATCAGCTTTCTCTTTTCTTTTCTCTCATGTCTCTGAGCCCTAAGCTCATGAAATGGCATTATCAATATGGTTATTGATTATTCCCTCCCCTTAGTTATCCCCTTTTGATTATCTCCCTCTGGAAATGCTCATACAGACACAGTGGGTACCTTGCCAATCTCCAAGGTGATTCTGAATTCCGTCACAGTGATAACAAGGACTAAACATCATGCTGGGCATATAGGGAATGCAAGCCAAGACCACAGTAAGATTCCATCTCACCCCAGTTATAAGTAATTGATAGATTCTGGTGGTAATGTGGAGAAATGGAATCCTTGCATCCTGATTATGGGAACAGAAATCACTGTAGCTACTGTGGGAAACTAAACACTAAAATTAGAACTATCATTTAATCTAGCTATCTAACCCCTCAGTATATCTCTGAAGGAAATAAATTCATAATATTAAAAGGAAACCCATTTACTCATATTTATTTTGACCCTATTTAATATTAACCAAGATTTGTAATTAGTTGAAGTGCTTTGTCAACAATTAAGTTTAGTTTATCCATAATGAATAAGTATTCAGTCAAAAAGGAGAATGAAGTCTTGTCATTTGTAATAAAATTGATAAGGCTGGGAGACATATTACAAAAACTCAACATATACAAAGGCATGTATCATTTGTTTTCTCTCACATCGTGTAGTGCAGCAGAATGAGAAATGTCCCCCGTGGGCACACGTTTGAACACTTGGTCCCCAGCTGTCTGGCAGTGCTGTTTGGCCAGGTTGTGAAAGGTTTAGAAGGTGGAGCCTTGCTGGAGGAAGTGAGTCACCAGGGGCGGGGCTTGAGTCTTTGTAGTCCAGCCCCACTTCCTGTTGACTTTTTGCTTCTTGTATGTGGAAGCAATATGACCAGGCAGGCTCCTGTTCCTGTCACTGTGCCTCCCCTCCCTGATGCCACATCTTCTGCCACACGGGACTGTATCCCTCTGGAATGATGAACCAGAACACACCCTCTCTCCTTGAAGCTGCTTTCGTCAAGATACTGATATCATAACAGCTACAGGAAAATAAACTAAAACATGTAGGTTCTAAAATGTTTTTAAAACAAGGGAAAAGGACCAGGAAAAGGAGAACAAAGAGCGAGGGGAAGAGAGACTAGTAGTAAAGTGGGCGCACATAAGCAGTAAATGATAGAGGAGCAGATGGTGTGGAGAAGTCCACGAACCTGTAGGATTAATATATGTCAGTAATCAGAATCTTTTAAGAGAGGACAGCTATGGTCAGGAAACCCCATGGATAATTCCCATGATGAAAAAAGGGGATGTGAGGTAAAACAGTAACATGCATGTTGGGGACTAGGGAAGGCCATTGCATTGAAAAAGGGTGGCAGCACTTTGGGTAAGTCATATACAAGAAAAAAAAATCAAACAAAGAGAAAGGACTGGAATCAAGTTCATAAAGGGATCTGAAGGCAAAGTTGCACAGTGTGATAGCTAACTTTTAAGCTTTTGATTAGTGTGTGTGTGTGTGTGTGTGTGTGTGTGTGCAGGTGCACTCATGCCATAGCATAATGCAGAGGTCAGAGAACAGCTTTCAGGAGTCTGTTCTCTCCTTGCACTAGGGGTTCCAGAGATGAACCAGATCATTTGGTTTTACTTTCAGCTGCCGAGCCATCTCACTAATCCCAACAATTCGTTTAACTAGACCTAGAGATGCAGGGGAACGCACCAGATGAAGGGGAACTCAAATAAAATAATCCAACACTTGCTCCGAATAGGATATAATAAGGAGTTCTTTATTTAAGGGGGGGTCTCACAGATCACAGGCCTCTGTACCAGCCAGGAGCAGGAATGGAATTCAGCATCCAGGTGTGAAAGCAGGGGCGTGGGAGGCGTGCCTTTTGGTACCCAAGGCCACGCCCAACCCGTTCAGCCTCTCAAAGGCCATTGGCTGAAGGAGGTTCCCCATCATAGAGATGCCAATAAGTATGCCCGTGGGAGAATGTTATTGACACGTGGAATGGTAACTGAGGTAGAACAACCCTCCCTGGCTGAAGACAGCACTACCCAGCAGGTAGGGATGGAGACGTGGAAAAAGTCATCCAGCATGTGAAGGCTCCTTTACTTTTTCCTGAAGCGGGCATCTATGGCTGTTTCCATCACCAAGGGAAAACAGGCTCCAGCTTCTTCCTAGGGTCTTCAGCATCACACTGGGCTTCATCATTGACCTCCTCTTGCTCTGAGGTTTCCATCTTCATGGACTGAATTCTCTGTGCCTCTCTAGGGTGCAGACAGTCATCATTGGACTACCCAGCCTCCAGTTCCACTAGCCTCCAATCTGATAAATCTCCTTAGCTCTGTTTCCTGTTCTGCCAAAAATTGAGGAGCTCATAGCCTCCGTCATGAGCCACCTTGCCACCGTACTATACTACCCAGACATGTGAGGCTATGGGGTGAACCCTCCAAAACAGTGACCCAAAATAAAAGGAGGGATCCTTCCTTTCTTTTATCAGGCCACAGCAAAGAGGAAAGCAATGAACGCACACAGAATCACCAGTTTCGGATCAAAGAAAGACGGTGCACGTGTGTGGCCGGTGGGTGGGTCAGTAATGAGCAGAGTCCTCCTTTCAGGTTTAATGAGGTGGTGCAGCAAACCAGCCATGAAATATTACATTGCTTTTCCAAGCCCTATTCTTTAAAAAAAAAACTATCTAGCATAAGTGTTTAGTTCATCTTATCCTTCATGCTCTGAAAATCAAACGACTTGCTCTTCAGTAGCTTCATAACAGACACTGGGAAAACCCAATTGACGTGAGCATTTTTTTATAACATAGTATTGCTTCAAAACGATAACAGCGGGGGCCGAAGAGGTGACTCCACGATTATGAGACCATACTGCTCTTGTGGACCTAAGTTTGACTCTCAGCATCCATATCAGCTGGTTTACAACTAATCACCTATATAACTCCAGTTCCATATCCGATGCCTCCATCCTCTGTGGACACCCGTACTCACATACACATACCCACACGCAGACATCTGCGAGTAAGTAAAAAAAATCAAAAATTAAAACAACAACAACAACCTGTAATCCTAGTTCCTGCTTAATTGTAGCCCACCAGCAAGTCCCACCAACTTCATGCTTGCTAGTACCCACATATACTTGAGGCACTTCCTTTGGGCAACTCTCTGATTGGTTCTGTATCTCTGGAGATCCCTGAATGATGTACCAAATCTTACTGAAATCAGCTCGGGATGACACAGACTCTCTTGGGCCCCACTGGCCTGCTTTCCTAGTTACAAAAGTAAGCCAGTCCCAGTCACCCAATAACGAAGAGGAGCCTGCAGTAATCACATCAGACACACGGGGGCGCTCCCGTTCTATCCCAGTGAGCAGTGCTTCCTGGCTATAAGACTTGATCCAGAGATGGGTTTGCTGAGGTTTGCTGGGGTTTGCTGGTCCCTGACTCAGCGATTTAAAAAAAAAAAAAAAAAAAAAAAAAGCAGGCCAGAAACTTTCGGTTTAAACAAAGGAGATTGCCCAGGGCCAGTAGACACAAGCTTACAGTCTCTGTGGTCTAGAGGAGTAACTGTTTAGATGTGGCTTTCCTTGCATGGGCTAAAAGAAGTCCCACAAAACACCCCAGTGAAGAGCAGAAACTTCTGGAGCAGCAGAAAAGTAGGGGTGTGCTTGGTGAGGATTGACTCTTTCTCTTATTCGCTCTACAATAAAAGACAACTGTTCCTTGCTGTGTTTTCTTTCTTTCCACACTAGAAGGACTGAGACCACCATAGCCTCAAGATGCAGCCTGTCAGTTTGCATGTTTTTGTACACCGGACGTGACTCACACTGTGCCCAGGACTTCTGCTGCCCACAATCCTGGACAGGATCTGTCTGTGCTTCTGTGCAACCTCTTGGGCGGTCAGAACTGTACCCTGTCATTTAGTTGTGAACTTAGCCACGGGTCTCAAAATGTCTTAATTCACAGGTTTCTCTAAGTCTTGTGATTTCTGTAAGGAAAGTTTCAAATACCTTCACTCTTTAAATTTCCTCTTTCGTATGACGAAACAGAACCAGATACATGGAGTAATGTCAACATGGGAGTAAGAAGCCATGGCTCCTGAGGCTGAGGGGTTGGCTTAGTAAGTTAAATATTTGCTGCTCGATCATACAGACCTGAGTTTGGATCTCCAGCACTCATGTAAGCTGGGCATTGTTTACAGGCATGGCCCTGTAAACATGGTTCTTGGGGATGTGTTGGGATGGGGGTGAATCTACTGTCCAGCCAGATTGGTTGGAACAGTGGCTTTTGGGCTCAGTGGGAGACCCTGTTTCAAATAACAAGGTGGACTCAGAGGCATATCTTGCCACATCAGTCTAAGTGACCATCTTGGAAGGTCAGAGCCAGAGGTCAGAAAGGACCAGGGCTAAACAGTATCTTCAGGATATGAACGGGCAGCTGTACTCATGACATCATAACAGCTATGACTGCCTGCATAAGACCTTTATAAGGTTAATCCAATCAACATTCTAGCACTGAGGGTGAAGGGCTCATGAGGCCCACCTCTATTGATAGTTGATGGCTTCTCTGAGAGGAAGAACCCATCTTCCTTAAAGTTGTGGCCCTTGATAGGTTGACTAAGTTCCAGCAGGTGGCCTATATCCATGCGTGTATAAGCAGCACAAACTGTAATCGGTAGGCTTAAAAAGAACCCAAGAAGCTGGGAGGAGTTAGGGGAAGGAGTGAGGGGTGACTATAACCAAAACATTATATGCATGTAGTATTCAAAAAGTTAATAAAAATACTATATTTTTAAAAGGTGGAATTAAAGGTTAAAACACATCCAATATCAGCCACTGGCCTTCAAGGGCACTTATGCACATACACATACACATATACATACAGTAAATTCTGTGGAGTACTCCCCATTTTAATGTCCTTGGGATGGCATGTCCCATAGCTCCCTTAATCTCTGTCTGGCACAGGGTTAGGTTGGGGATCTGTATTAGTCACTTTATATTATAATAAGAAAAACACACCCAGACGAGTTGATTATATTCTTTTTAAAGAGGTTTGCTTATTGTAACACCAAAGGTTTAAGGGCATGACACCTACATTGGCTCAGTTCTAGAGAAGGCCTTCTGGGCTACATCGTTGTCATTGTCATTGGTGAAAGACATTGACAGATGCATATATAGGAGTCATGACATCATAGACAAGTCAGAGAAAGGCTGGGAGGGTCCAGACTCAGATTTTTATCGTCATTCTTTCTTGAGAACTAAGAGTCTTATAGGAAATCCTTTCTGAGGGCACACCTCCAAGTGGATCTAAGGATTTCTCATGAGACCCTATTCACTGAAGACTTTACCACTTTCCCCATTGCCACACTGATGGTCAAGCCTCCAATACATGGACACTCAGGGGTTAAACCACATGCAACCTGTAGTATCACATGTCTAACTCCTATAGTCCACCATTGTTATGCTGAGCAATTCCTTGGGGAACAGTTGGAATTCATTGGATTTTGAATTTTTTTATAGAGCATCCTAAAGGTTGACAAGTGTCACATCCTATGGTAGTTTTGCAACCCTGACATAGTAGAGCAGGGAACAGACTTAAGATGAGTCTTTCTCTCCTTCCAAATCACATGGGCACCTCCATCCAAGGCCACCTGGAGTCCCCTCCAACTGCTTCACCATCCACATCTATGGTTGCCTTCTACCCAGAGTCTTCTAAGAGTGTCTTTCAGTTCCCTGGTCCTCTGAAAACAACTTGATTAGCAGAGATCTTCCAGAACACTTGCTTAGTTCATCCAACCCAATACAAAGCCACTGTCCTGAGATGGCTACTGTCTTTTCCACCACTAACAGAGCCCCAATTCTCTTGGAGGAGCACATCCTTTGTCCTTTCCACCTGTCTAAGTTACAAAGCCGACTTGACTGAAGTATCATATGCCACCCTGGAGGTCTTGGGGGAAATAGGAAAAGCTGCAGACTTAGTTCAAAGGCTTGGAAGCCAATGAAAGTCCTTCAACCAGTAGCCTTTAAGTTATCCGCCCACTTGGTCGTGGCCTCTTATACTATAAATGCTGATGTAAAGCACACAGTCACTCTCCTTCGGTTGAAACTGGATTTGGTTGCTGTTTCCCGTTTGAGCAGAGGACTGTGATCTGTGAGTCTACCCCTAAATAAATAACCCTTTATTATACTCAATTCTGAGCTAGTGTGGGATTTTGTTTTAGTGTCTGTCTTCATGTGGTGCCCCACATGGATCCCAACTCCACAACTACTGGGTGGACCAGTCCAAAAGGCCCAGAGTCCACAGGCCAGAAGGTCTCCCACCCCTGCCCACCTGGCTTCCTTTCACCTACTAAGTGGTTTTTTGTAAAACCCCCACCACAGCAGAGCTAAGTGCACAGCAGAGCTAAGTGCACAGTGACTTGGAAATTTTCCAAGCTCATGCTCATTTCTCCACCGCCCCAAACTGCCACATTCCCTACTGTGCAGCGACTTGTACAGTTTCCAGTTTGTGCTCCCTGCTCATGAGTTCTGGGCTCCATGCTCCATTTACAGAATTGATTTAATTACTTTTGTCAAGCAGAGCACATTTGTCAGTATTTAACCAGCACCAAGGCAGAAAACCGAAGGGACACAGGACTGTTCATGCCACCACCAGTTGTGCCACTGACAGTCATGACTCTGCAACCGTGACACCTGCTGGACAATAAAGATTATTGCACCTAAAACAATTTATGGGACCTCATTACACAGGTAACTATTTGATTAATAAATAAAGCAATAAACTTGAAAGTTATCTAATTTCAGACCATGCAAAATTTTAATAATTTTTTGCTCATACTATGGATTGTATTCTGCAAGGCTTATATGGTTATTGTGATACATCCATTTATTGGATATTTGGACTCAGTTTTTTTCTTCATATTATATCCTTAAGATTGTTGATAGCAGAGCCAAGAATGAGGTACTTTTAGAAATGATACAGTCTTTACAGACTAATAATGAACAGCTAGCTGACAGGATTAATATCATCAAAATCAAAAGTTACCTGAAAAAGTAATATTATTGAAATGGATAACATTAATTTGATAGGCAAAATTCAATCCATGCCAAAGGGTCCTGAGAAATTATCTGAAAGAATTCATACTGTTGAATTTGACAATGAAAATCTGTTAAAAAGTTATGATAGGTTAGCAGATAGAGTATCTCTCCAGGAAGGCAATCTGCATGCTATCCAAATAATGTCCAAGGATGAAATGTTATCTTTAAAGGAAAAACTTCAGACCTTAGAATCACATGTTCAGAATGAGCACCAGAGGCTAGGTGCCTCAATGAAATCATCAGACATATATACAGGCTTTACAAAGGACAGTAGTAAAAAGATTTGAAATAATTGGGGAAATTATTGGAGCTGATGAACAGGGAAAGAAGGTACAAGGACAGGATTTAACATCACCAGTAGCCGGCAGAGATGACTTACCCAGGGTTTTAGCTTCCTAACCTGTATTCTACTCTGAAAAAGCATCAAGTTCTAAAGGCCCAAAAGGATCCAAAGAAGGTAGATGGATACCAATAGGAATGATCTAAAAGAAATTAAACAAGCAATAGTATCTTATGGCTTGCTTTCAACATTTGTTAGGGAGATGGTAAAGACATGGGCTTCTAGGACCCACATGACTAGCTTCAATTAGTTTCAGCAGTCCTAGATGATGGGTCACAATTACTGTGGAAAGGTCATTTGAGAGAAGAGGCAAAAGTTTTAGACCAACAGGGAAAAGCAAAAGGACTTGAGACTTGCCAAGATCAAATTTTAGGCAGGGGCACTTATGCTGACCCACAGGTTCAAGTTCTTTACAATGAACAAATCTTGTCCCTATGCCACAAAGCAGCCTTAAATGCTTGGGACAGGATTCAAGAACTAAGAAAATGAATTGAATCATATAACAGGGCTAAACAGGGCCAGAGAGAATATCTTTAGTGATGTTTTACCAAGATTAACTAAGGCTCTGCAAATAGGAGTAACAGACCCAGATGCTAGACGAGTACTTATTGAATCCCAGGTTTTTGAAAATGCCAAATTAGAATGCAAAAAGATACCTGAGCCTTGAAAGTTTAGATCAGCACCAATGGATGAATGGATCCTGCATATAATGAACATTGAGACTTTTGACTATAATACTGTGTCTTGGGAAGAAGAAGCAATTTCCAAAGGTATGAGGAGACATCAAAATGCCAAATGTTTTATTTGTGGTAGAATAGGGCATCTAAGAAGGGATTGTAAACAAGGAATTCCTAGAAATAATGTCTCCTCTGGGAATGGCAAAAATAAAAATTATCAATTTTCTGGATTATGTAGAAGGTGTGGCAAAGACCAGCATTGGACCAATGAATGCAGATCAACATATGACAGACAACACAACCTGATACCATTGGGAAACTCCTTGGAGGGGCCTCTCATTGGCCCCCAAGTCAAAAGTGGTCCAGTCATTCCCAGTCACTGTGGAGGACATGTCTCACCAGGAAAATTTAAAAATCTAGAGCCTTCTCAAAAAACCATAGTATTCTGGGTGATGGAATAAACAAGGAGGATGGATCAAAAATTTCAATAGGAAATAGGATACTTATATTCTGGCAGACTTCTATCAATGATCAAAGACCAAAGCTAAGAGTGCATATAAATGGCACTGTAATTGTGGGTTTGATAGACATAGGTGTGGATGTGAGTATCATTACTCCAGAATCTTGGCATCTAAACTGGGCTCTTCAAGAGGCAGATGTTCAATTACTAGGAGTTGGAACCCTATTTCAAGTGAAACAAAACACAAGATGGGTTGAATGCCTAGGGCCAGAAGGACAGAGAGGAAGGCTGAGGCCATATGTGGCTAATATTGCTGTAAATTTATGGGGTCATGACCTGCTACAGCAATGGAATACCAGATTAACATTCCTTCAGTCCCAGAAACTCGTACTTCTGGGAAGGATATTAAAAGGTACTTTACACAAAGGTTACCAGCCATTCAGGCTGTACAAGAACAGAAAGCAACTAGCAAACCTTTAGAGGTACCAACAGCCCTACCTTTAGAATGGTTAACTGAGAAACCAATACGGGTTAAATAGTGGCCTTTAACAAAAGACAAATTGCAGGCTTTAGAACAGCTGATACAGAAGCAACTAGAGGTTTACCATATTGAAGAATCAACCAGCCTTTGAAATTCTCCTGCATTTAGTGTTTAACAAAATCTGGTAAATGGAGAATGGTGACAGATCTAAGAGCTGTCAACAAGGTAATTCAACCTATGGGCTTCTACAATCTGGAATTCTTCTGCCTTCTCTATTACCAAAAGGATGACCTCTTATAGTTATTTATTTAAAAGATTGTTTATTCACTATACCTTTACAAGAAAAGGAAAGAGAAAAATTTGCCTTCACAGTGACTACTTATAATAATTCTCAGCCTACTAGGAGTACCACTGGACTTTCCCACAACTGGGAATGCTCAATAGCCCCACCCTATGCCAATACTTTGTAAGTCAACCATTGGAAATAATATGTAAAAATTTTCTTAAATCTGTAATTTACCTTTACATGGATGATATTTTGCTATCTCATTCAAATGTAGATACTTTAGAAAGAATGTTTGAAAAAGTAAAAAAACATTTGCCAAAATGGAGGTTACAAATTGCTCCTGAAAAAAATACAGAGAGAGAGTCTGTCAATTACCTAGGTTATAAAATATATTTATAGAAAATTAGAGCACAAGAGGCACAAATTAGGAGAGACCAATTGCAGGCTCTTAATGACTTTCAAAAACTGTTAGGAGATATTTCCAGTTTATGACCGACTGTTGGGAATAACACCTGATCTAATAGTTCATTAAACAAAACCTTAGATGGTGACAAATACTTAAATAGTCCCAGGGAATTAACAGCTGAAGCAGAAAAGGAACTGATTGTCATTGAAAAAATTACAGAAGGCACATGTGGATAGGGTGAATCCAAATCTTAATTGCATTCTAGTCATATTGTCTTCCAAAATTTCCTCTACAGGAATTTTAATGCAAAGGAAAGATATTACCTTAGAATAGATCTTTTTACCACATAAAACAAGTAAAAAATTAAAAACTTATGTGGAAAAAGTCTCTGAATTAATTATAAAAGGAAAATTGAGACTTTGCCAACTAACAGTATAGACCCAGCAGAGATTATAGTGCCTTTTACTACTGATGAAATTAAAAAATTATGGGAAGACAATGAACTTTGGCAAAGAGCTTGTACTAATTTTTTAGGAGAGATTAATGGCAATTATCCCAAAAAGTGATAAAATTAACCTTATAAAGAGAACTACTTGGATCCTTTCTCACATTGTACAGGACACACCAATAACTAGAGCCTATACATTCTATACTGATGCAAATAAATCAGGAAAGGCAGGTTACAAATCAGAAGATGTAAATAAGATGGAACAAAGCTCTTATAATTCTGTCCAGAAAGACAGAATCATATGCTATTCTCATGATACTAAGGGATTTAAAGACAGGATTGATTTCATTATTCATACAGGTTCAAGATTTAATCAGGAATAGGCTTTGTCCCATATACATAACAAACATCTAATCCCATACAAATCTGCCAGGCCCTCTAGCACAAGGTAATGCAGAAATTGGTTGATTATTTATTGGAAGTGTGTAGAAGGCCTCAGAATTTCATAAGAAACATCATGTAAATAGCAAAGGCTTAAAGAAAGAGTTTTCTATTATATGGCAACAAGCTAAGGAGACTATAGAGAGATGTCCTTTTTTCCATTTGATATTTTTTGCTTCTTTGTCAAAAATCAGGTGTTCAAAGGTGTGTGGATTAATATCCGGGTCTTCTATTCAGTTCCATTGGTCCTCCTATCTGTTCTTATGCCAATACCAGGCTGTTTTCAGTACTGTAGCTCTGTAGCAGAGTTTGAAGTCAGGGATTGTGATGCCTCCAAAAGTTCTTTTATTGTACAGGATTGTTTTGGCTATCCTCAGTTTTTTGCTTTTCCATATGAAGTTGAGTACCATTCTTTTGAGGTCTGTGAAGAATTTTTCTGGGATTTTGATGGGCACTGCATTGAATCTGTAGATTGCTTTTGTTAAGATTGCCATTTTTACTATGTTAATTCTACCTACCCAAGAGCATGGGAGATCTTTCCACTTCCTGGTGTCTTCAATTTCTTTCTTCAAAGATTGAAAGTTCTTGTCATACAAGTCTTCCACTTGTTTGACTAGAGTTACTCCGAGATATTTTATGCTATTTGGGGCTATTGTTAAGGGTGTTGATTCTCTGATTTCTTTCCCAGCCCTTTTATCGTCTGTGTACAGGAGGGCTACTGACTTTTTTGAGTTAATCTTATATCCTGTTACATTACTGAAAATGTTTGTGATTTGTAGAAGTTCCTTGGTAAAATTTTGGGGATCGCTTATGTAAATTATTATATCATCAGCTAACAAATGGTGCTGGCATAACTGAATATCAACATGTAGAAGAATGAAAATAAACCCATATCTATCACCATGCACAAAACTCAAGACCAAATGGATCAAATACCTCAAACATAAAGCCAGACAAACTGAACCTTATAGAACAGAAAGTGGGAAGTACACTTGAATGCATTGGCACAGGAGATTACTTCCTAAATATAACCCCAGCAGCACAGACTCTGAGAGAGACAATTAATAAATGAGACCTCCTGAAACTGTAAAACAAAGACAAAACGACAGCCTACAGAATGGGAAAAGATCTTCACTAACCCCACATCAGACAAAGGTCTGATCTCTAAAATATACAAAGAACTCAAGAAATTGGTCATCAAAAGAACAAATAATCAAAAAAAAAAAAAAAAAGGAGTACAGACCTAAACAGAGAACTCTCAACAGAGGAATCTAAAATGGCTGAAAGACACTTAAAGAAATGCTCAACATTCTTAGTCATCAGAGAAATGCAAATCAAAACAACTCTGAGATTCCATCTTACACCTGTAAGAATGGCCAAGATCAAAATCACCGATTACAACTTATGCTAGAGAGGTTGTGGGGTAAAGGGAACACTTCTGCATTGCTGGAGGGAGTGCAAGCTGGTACAGCTCCTTTGGATATCAGTGTGGTGAATTCTCAGAAAATTAGGAAATAACCTACCTCAAGACCCAGTAATACCACTTTTGGGTATATATCCAAAGGATGATCAATTGTGCCACAAGGACATTTGCTCAACTATGTTCATAGCAACATTGTTTGTCATAGCCAGAACCTGGTACAACCTAAATCCTCCTCAACTAAAAAATGGATAAGGAAAATGTGGTACATTTACACAATTATATTTACTACACAACAGAAAAAAATAAAGACATCTTGAATTTTGCAGGAAAATGGATGGAGCTAGAAAACATCATTTTGAGTGAGGTAACCCAGACACAGAAAGACAATTATCACCTGTACTTACTCATAAGTGGTTTTTAAACATAAAGCAAAGAAAACCAGCATACAAATCACAATCCCAGAGAACTTAGACAACAATGAGGACACTAAGAGAGACATATATAGATCTAATCTACATGGGAAGTAGAAAAAGACAATATCTCCTGAGTAAATTGGAAGCATGGGAACCTTGTGGGAGGGTTGATGGGGGAGGGGAGAGGCAGGGAGGGGAGCAGAGAAAAATGTAGAGCTCAATAGAAATCAATAATAAAATAAAGAGATGTCCTACTTGCTCTTTCTATAACCAAACACCACTACCTGCAGGGAGTAACCCAAAGGGTATTCAAAGGAATGAAATCTGGCAGATGGATGTGTTTCACTTTGCAGATTTTGGAAAATTAAAATACATACATGACACCATTGACATTTATTTAGGTTTTCAATGGGCAACTGCTTTGAGCTCAGAAAAGGCTGATTCAGTAATCACACATTTATTAGAAATTGTGGCCATCATGGGTATACCTGCACAAATAAAGACAGATAATGGTTCAGCATATGTCTCTAAGAAAATGAAAAATGTTTTTGCTTATTATAATATAAAGCATATTACAGGTATACCAAACAATCCTACAGGTCAGGAAGTTATAGAAAGATCAAATAAAGATATAAAGGATATGTTAAACAAACAGAAAGGGATGGAAAATGTCCCCAGAAATAGATTACACAATGCTTTATTGACCTTGAATTTTCTTAACACTAATGAGAAAGTAACAACAGCGGCAGAGAGACATTGGATAATAGAAAGATCTTCTGAATTAAATCAGCCAGTGTATTTTAAGAATGTGTTGACCTCACAATGGAAACCAGGAGATGTGTTACATTGGGAAAGGGGTTTCTCTCTTGTTTTCACAGAAGAAGAAAAGTTATGGAAACCATCAAAATTAATAAAAATTTGATTTGAAAAAGCAAAACCTCTTGAGAAAGAGAAATGACAGCTCAACCAAAGAGGTGACAACCAGTCAGATGGTAAGGAAACCTCATAAGGGTTGGGGCAGTGTTCTGTTCTTGTCTTTGCAGGAAAATACTCATCTTCAAAAAGTCAAGAGACCCTGGAAATCTAGATCCCTAAAAAGGAAAAGATAATTATCCAGATAGTATTATCAAGCAAAGACAATTATGACTTATGAGGATAGGTCATCTGAGGGTAAGAATCTCTAAACATAAACCAAAATAATAATCACTTAAAAATTAAAGCTGGCTTTGGAGTTGGATAATAGCTCTGTTCTCTAAATCCAAATATGTTGTCAAAACAAAAATTCAGAGTTTCTGTCTCATGTCAGGAGCCATGGTATGGGACAGAAAGAAGAAAGAATTTAGAAAAAAATTACTTTTCTTCATACTTATTTTTATCTCTATCATACCTTTCATTGAATAAATAATGTTTAAGCTTTCTGCAATGAACGATGAATTTTCCTGCAGTAATCTTTGAAGTTTCCAGGAAGAAGATGGGGCCCCACAACGACTCCACCTGGTTGATATGATGTTATGATGCTGATGGTACTAAGTAAAAGACCTGTTTTGGGTACCAGCTGCTCACGATGGTTCCATCTTGATTAGCTAAAATGGTGCACTTTTTTTTTTTAACAACATTCTGGCCAGAACTTCAAATAGGAACTTCAGAAAAACCCTACCAAATACTCAAGAGACTATTTGCAATTATATCAGACAGTAATCTTGAAACTTAACCATCATTTTACTTTCACAGCATCCCATAGCAAAAACATCACCCCCATGAGAGCTGGAAGTAATTCTAGAAGACGACATCTCTTCTCCCAACAAAGTTTGTCCTCAGGGTTAGGGACATCATTTAGGGGTTGATTATAGTTGATATAGGGTTGGAGGTTGAGGGGGAAATTATGTAGGCTCAGGGATCTCTTTGAAAAAATGGGAAATTGGATGAGTAAGCTCACACTAATAATAATAGTGAGTAATAGAGTGAATATTTGTGAGCTATTATTTATAGGCAATTTACATGGTATGGATTCTTGTATATTGATACAAACTTAAATTATATTGAATATGTTCCTATTTTGTCTATAATTTTGTATACCTAGGCAGTTATTTTGTCATATTATATGCATGCATGCTTCTACCTCTGCTTAAGACATTTTGGATATTGATACAATTTTAAGATATTTTATCATATTGCAATATACAATTCTTCCTCTGATCAAAATACTTATACATTGTTTACATTTTGAGGTCATTGTCTGATGTGAGAGTCCCCTCTGTGTCCTGTGATTACCATTAATGAATAAAGAAACTGCTTTGAACCTAGCAAGGCAGAACTTAGGTAGGCAGGGAAAGCTAAGCTGAATGCTGGAAGAAAGAAGGGTGGAGTCAGGGAGATGCCATGGAGCCACTGCTGAAGATAGACGTGCTGAAACTTTGCTGGTAGGCCACATGACCTCATGGTGCTACACAGATTAATAGAAATGGGTTAAATTAATATGTAAGAGATTCACCAATAAGAAGCTAGAGCTAATGAGCCAACAGTGATTTAATAAATACAGTTTCTGTGTGATTATTTTGGGTATAAGATAGCTGGGTAGTCAGGAACCAACAAGTGGGCCTTCTCCAACAATTGTCCTCATTTGTTGCACAGTTGTTTAAAGATTGTTTAACATTCTAATATGAAGTCTTAGTCTTTAAGTTATATAAGTATTAAGAATTATAGGTCAATAGTCATCCATGTTTGTCATACTTATAGTTATAGTTAGATTAATCAGTTTCTTTAGATACATAGAGATTGTATTCTGCATCGATAGGTAATCTTCAACCACTTCAAAGAGCTGTAGAATATGGCATTTAAATAACAGGGTTCTGTTGACAGGAGACATGATTGCTCCTGGCAGCACCAATCTATTCCCAAGAGAATGCTGAGCACTAAAGACACTACACTTGGAGCTTGTTTTCTTCTTGGCAAAATTGGCCTTTGGGAAAGGAACTGCCCATGCATCGACCACTGACAAAACACACAATGTCCAGACAGGACAAGCAGGATACAGGAAAAAAGACTGTTAAATCTTACCAAGACAGGGTAAGATGGTTTTGAAAACTTTCCTGCCTCTGAAAATGGCCTGTCAGTTACTCTAGGCCTTAGCCAAAGTTGGTTGCTCCAACATTGCAAATGAGACTTTGGGTGATTGCCTAGGTAATCAGTTGTTTCTGTCATTTGTTGCACATTTTTGAAGTTGCTTCATCATACTTCCTGCTTACTCAAGTAATATTATTCCCCTTCTCAGGTCTTTGATGGGGTTGAAGACTAGATATTCATAGTTACTTTCCTCTCATGACTTGGCCAAGTTATTTATAATACAAGACTCCTTAGAATAAGATAATTATTGAAACATTTATCACATTTCTTGCTTAATATTGTTTATGCTGGTTATAATTCTAATTTTTATACCTGATATTTGTTCTTATTGTATATAATTTTGTATTAGGCTTAGAACTCTCTTATTTAACCAGAAGGGGGAGGTACTTTAGAAAATTCTACAACCAATAGCCTTTAAGTTACCTGCCCACTTGGGTGTGGCCTTCTATACTATAAATGCTGATGTAAAGCACACATTCCCTCTGTCTTCTGGCTGCTGGATTCAGTTGCTGTTTCCCGTTTGAGCAGAGGACTGTGATCTGTGAGTCTAGCCCTAAATAAATAACCCTTTATCATACTCAATTCTGAGCTAGTGTGGGATTTCTTTTTAGCGCCTGTCTTAACCCTCCAACTGCTCACCTTCCACATCTATGGATGCCTTCTACCCAGAGTCTTCTAAAAGTGTCTTTCAGCTCCCTGATCCTCTGAAAACAACTTGATTAGCTGATCTTCTAGAACACTTGCTTAGTTCATCCAACCCAATACAAAGCCACTGTTCTGAGATGGCCACTGTTTTTTACACCACTATAAGAGCCCCAATTCTCTTGGAAAAGCACATCCTTCATTCATTTCACCTAAGTTACAAAGCTAACTTGACGGACGTGTCTCATGCCAGCCTGGAGGTCTTGGGGGAAATAGGAAAAGCTGCAGACTTAGTTCAAAGACTCAGAAGCCAATGGTCTTATCAAAATGACCTTGTGTGGTAGGAATTGGTTGTGGAATGTTAAATTTCCAAATAGTAGCTTTTTCCTGTCTCATCTAAGAAAAACATACTAACTCAGAAAGAGATATTTTCTGGAGCAAAGTGGCAATTTCTCCTGATTTCCCAAGTTGCTTTGATTCATCTTGTGGCTTTACTGTGGGGGCCTGGAGATCTCATATCAGGATCATAACCTTAGTTTTCCTTTACATAATTACAAAAACAAGACTTAGTAGAATCAGTCGTGTCAGTAGAAATGTGTCTTGGATTGGTATATAAGATAACTAATATTGACTTCCAATTTGACAGAAGCTAGACAAAAGTCTAGGCATGCCTATGAGGAACTTCCTGGATTAAGCTTACTGAGTTGGGTAAACTTAATTTTAGGCAGCACCATTTCATGGCCTGGGGTCCTGAAGCAAATGCAAAAGAGAAAACAAACTGTGCATGGCCATTCCACTCTCTGTTTCCAGACTGCTGATGCAATGTGACCAGCAGTCTCCTTAAAATCCTTTCACAATAGCTCACACACCATGATGGGCAGCATCTTTCCACTGTGAGACATCCTGCACTCACCATGACGGACAGCATCTTTCCACTGTGAGACATCCTGCACTCACCATGATGGACAGCATCTTCCAACTGCGAGACATCCTGCACTCACCATGATGGGCAGTATCTTCCAACTGCGAGACATCCTGCACTCACCATGATGGACAGCATCTTCCAACTGCGAGACATCCTGCACTCACCATAATGGGCAGTATCTTCCCGCTGTGAGCCATCCTGCACTCACCATGATGAGCAGCATCTTCCAACTGCGAGACATCCTGCACTCACCATGATGGGCAGTATCTTCCCGCTGTGAGCCTTCCTGCCACCATAGCTCACTCACCACGATGGGCAGGATCTTCCCACTATGTGCCAAGATAAATCTTTCCTTCCTTAAGTTCCTTCTTGTTTGGTAAATGAAAGCCTTTTAGGCTGGTCATACTGGGGATGGCATTAACAAGCTGATGACCCAGTGTGGGAATGGATTCGCCAAAGACAGACAAATGTGAAGTTGGTTATTAGATACACTGTGGTACAGTCACAACAGGGAAGACTTCAGAGACCTATCCACACAGAACGTTCTATGGGACTGCTTTTATGAGAGAGGAAATTCTAGGGGGACTCTCAGGGAGTGTTTCAATGTCACAGTGTCCTGTGATTATTGCATCTGGGGCTCTTCATCAGGTTAGTGATGGCCTGATTTTGAACAATGATGGTATTGTCCTGTCTCAGGACAGCTAAACTGGTGTCCACATTTGCTGCAACAGCTTATTGTGTGTGACAAATTTTCTGATGAGACAATGGTCCTGCTTGGAGGTAGCAGTGGCTGCTGATGGCCATGACAGAGGAGCAGCAGGTGGCAATTGATGGTCAGGGTGTCACCCCACCAGGAGACAACACCTGGGTTAAGCAAGGCCCCCAAGATCACAGACCCCAGGATGTCTCTTGCTTCTGCTGTGCCCTTTACATGTTTGCTATTGCTGTCCTTCTCTGGCATCTGGCATGGCTGAATTGGGTGTGGGGAGATTCCCCACTGCCTGTAAGGCAATGTGTTTATCTCACGGAAACATCCCATTCTACTGGGCATTTTTACCTGTGCATTATTATATCCCTAAGCTGTACCATCTAACTGATAATAATGTTAGGTCATACAGCGCTTTGATGAAGAAAACTATATACAAGGATATATTTCACAGCTAAGGCCTATGCGTTTCATCTAGGAACTGTTTTAGATCACAGCCTAGGTTAATAATTAGGAGAACAATTGAATTCTCCAGGAGCCAGACTGGGCCTAATTCTCTTAATGCTTAAAAGATATTAACTCCTTGTACCCATTCCTGCCCTCAATTTCCTGATATAAGAAACTAGCGATAGATGGATATACACCCTAAAGATCTAAACTACAGCAGACTGATTGTCTTTTATGTACAAAAGTTTAGGTTTGTGATTCCTTTAGGATTCCTTGTAAGATTAACTTCCTAGATAGTCAGTAGAAGGTTGATTCTTTCGTGGCAGCCCAGTGGGCAGCCTGCCAGCAAGGAAGTTGGCTATGAAGAGATGCTTTCTGTCTTCTCATGTGCTATTAATCTACAATAAATTACTTAGACAGTAGTGTATAGGGGATATTGGGATGACTCTTGGTTTTTTTTTTTTCATGCAAGGAAGATAAAAAAAAAACATGGTACTTGTACTCTGTAGGGGTTTAGCAAAATCACTGTATAGAATAGAGATTAGAATGGCCAGATGTTTTAAGAAGTACCTTGACCACTGAAGAATCCTTGTGGAAAACAAAGATTGCCTTGTTGAGGAGGGCTTGCAGCCTACCGTGACGTTGGTCACAAGACACCTCAGGCACACCTGGGCTCTTGTATTACTGTGTATTGCACACAATCCGTAATGAAGGACTAGAGTCATGGAGGCATATGATGCTCCCTTTCAGTAAGACATGGAACTTAAGGATGGGAACCCTGGCATATGGAAACACTTTATGTAACAATCTGTAAGTATGCTTTCATATGATTGTCAACCCCTCTAAGCAAAACCAGCCTAGTCAGTCTATCAGAAAAGGCTGCCGAATAAAAAAGGGAACCATCGGGCTGGAGAGATGGCTCAGAGGTTAAGAGGACTGGCTGCTCTCCTGAGTTCAATTCCCAGCAACCACATAGTGGCTCACAACCATCTGTAATGAGATCTGGTGCCCTCTTCTGGCATGGAGATGTACCTACACAAGGAACATTGTATACATAATAAATAAGTTTAAAAAAAAAAAAGGAAACCATCAAGAGAGTGTTTAAATGTCTGTTCCCTAATCCTCCTCAGATAGAAAAGGTCTTAGCTTGCCCTGATGCCAGGGATTCCTTTCAGAGCCCTGTGCTGCTGGAGGCCCCCGAGACAACAGTAAATGGCTTTGCTCTGAGCTATGCTTGCTCCGTGGCAAACCAGCTTGTTCTATGACTAGAATGGTTGAGCATAGCCATCCCTCGACCCCCAGAACATTGTCCACAGGTTAAATCTTATTCTAAAAGACAAAATGCTTATCTCAACCATGAGAAACTGCCTGCATTATCTGTTGTTGTGTATCAAATTACTCTACCATTTAGCCATTGGAAAGAGCGTGTTTATTATCTCACAGCTTCTAAGATTGAGGAATGCAGGAATAGCTTAGCTAGGTGCCTCTGACTCAGGGCTTCTCATGAGGCCCAAGCTGTCAGCCAGAGTGCCTGTCATCAAGTCCTGATCTGTTTTAGAACTCATTCACATGGCCCTGGCAGGAGGCATTAGTCCCTGTCACTTGAACCTCTCCATAGTTTGCTCACAATTTGGTAATGACTTCACGCTATATATTCTGCCTCAATCTGTGTGTCTGCCAAAATACAGAAGACAGGGGCTGGAGAGATGGCTCAGCAGTTAAGAGCACTGGCTGTTCTTCCAGAGGACCTGGGTTCAATTCCCAGCAACCATAACTGCCTGTCACTCCAGGTCCAAGAGATACAAAATGCCATGTACATAAAATAAAAATAAAGAAACCATTTTAAAAAATACAGTCGACACAGGAGGCCGTCTTGCAGGCTGGCTACGGCTGCTCTGTCCAAGGTGAAAGCTAACAAGATACTGTGTTTCCCATGAATGTCCGAGCGTTGCTGAGCACGTGCCTCATGATACTCAAGTGTTCAGGAGCTGAAACCCTACATGGCAAAATAGCTTCATTGGCAAAACGTGAGTATGAGGACCTGAGTGCAATCCTTAGAACCCACGTGAGCAATCCTAGTGTGCTGGCGCGTGCTTGTAATCTCAGCGCTGAGAAGTCAAAGACAGGTGTGTCCCTTTGGATCAAGGCCAGCCAGCGTGGCGTACTTTAGAGCTTCAGGTCAAGGAGAGACCTTGTCTCAAAAACAAACAAACAAACAAAAACCAAGATGAAGAGCTCCTAGAGACCAATAATACCCAAGGGTGACCTCTGCGCGCACGTGCACACACACACACACACACACACACACACACACACACACACGGCTTCAGAAAGGCGCTGTTCTGTGGCCTTTCTGATAGATAAGGAAACAAACAAGTCATCTCTATATGCATAGATGCTGACATGGGAGTCACAGAGTGACCTGGACCGACAGTATGGAAATAGAACTAAGATGTCACGAGTCTATATAAACCACTTCAAGGAGAGATAGCTTGGGGCTGGAGACAGTGCTTTTCAACACTGTTGACAATGAAAAAAGCCATCTAGGATGTTCTAGAATGCAAAAGAGCGTGGTTGTTGATTTCAGGACGGCTGAATATTAAGCACATACCAGCACTTTCAGAACCTCTGTGGTAGATAAATTCTGCTCCCAGTCACATCTGAGACTTGATGACCAGAGAACAAATGCCTGAAAGTGACCACCTCCATTCCATTAGGGACTCCCCTCCCCTCACTTTCCATTGGTGATCAGCTGGGCTGTCTCTGTATATATTTAAGCAAAGTCTGGCAAAAAGTATATTCATACATGCACTGTGGCATGCACACACATACACACACAGAGATAATATAAATGAATGAATGTAACTCGAAACTGGATGTCATCATAGTCCCTGTCTATAAGTTTTGTCATGAGAATTAACCAAGAATGTTCATCAAAAGTAGGTTGTGCGGGGGGCCAACAGAGACCTAACCTTCAATGAAAAGCCACAGTTACCATTGATCTGCCTTCCATCCCTAAGAAGTAAAAAGACACGGCTACTTTCTACACTATAATCACATCTCCAGCCTCCACCACAAAGCCATTTTCAATCTAGGACACTACGGAGAATTAGGTCATTTCATTCTCTGCCAGCTCCCCAATGCCCACAATAATCAGAGACATCAGCCAAAGAAGAGCCTGCAAGAGGAGTGTGGAAAGGCGAAGTTGGAGCCCATCCCCTATATCTTGAAGTGTCAAGGGGGGAGGCACTGCCCCTCTGTGCTGTCCATTCACAGTGCCACCCATTCCCATACCCTGTCAATGTTGCTCCCTCTCCAATGGGGTCAGATACTTTGAATGCGGCTGCTCCTAGAGAAGCCAAAAACTCTGCACTACTGTCACCCTCCTAAGCCATTAGTCACCCAACAGCCACTCTCTGAGGACGTGACAAGACCACTGGGGAAACTCAAGGTCACATTCTCTAGGGCTCCAAGCATTCGGCGAGTGACCTTTATATGCAATGACTCTTGTTGTCCATAGACGCCTCATTTGTTTCCCACAGTTAAGGAAGGGCAAAATGTTACTTGCTGGCTGTTTGTGCTTGGCAGAGAAAACTGTCCGTGCCCTTCTCGCTTCCTGATGGTATGGCTTCAGCAAACCACCTGCTGCCTTGGGGGCATTTTTATCAGCTACAGGCTAAAGGTGGAGCTCCCCAGGGGGTCGGGGTGGCACTTGCTTAGCATTTGTGAGGTCCCGGGTTCCTGTTCCCAGCACCAATAAAATACCAGCTGCAATAATCCATGGACCGATCTACCTCTGGGACCCCCAGACCTATACTCAAACACCCTCAGAAGGGAATAAAAAGGTCTGAAATGAAATTAAGGCAACGGGACATTTAAAAGAAGGTGAAGAGTTCAGAATCAATAAATCACAGTTAACTGATCAAAACTATTTTTCAAATTTCCTTAAAATTCCATCAAGTCCTTAATTTGTTCTGGGCAGTATATTAAAATATACTCTCATCAAACTGTTTAAGACAGCACAATTATTAGCCACAAGTATAACGGGGAAGAATACCAAGGCTTAGTTGGGTTAAGAAACTCACAAATTCATGTAGTAAATTCTTGGTCCCTCCTCATTTTTTGTGAGGGGAGGAGAAGGGGAGACAGAAGGAAGAAGGGAAGGGGGTGAGGGAGAGGAGGAAGGAAGGAAAGAGAGAGAGAAGGAGTGAGGGAGTAAGGAAAGAAGGGGAGGCTATAAGGAGAAAGGAACAAAGGGAGGGAGAGGAAGAGGGAAGACCGTTTATCTGAGTAAAGTCAAGTTTAGGAATCCCTGAAGAATAGAGAAAACAGTTTCGTTCTTTCTCTCATTCTGCCAGTGATGCATGGTTGCTGAGAGATGCTGAGGGTGACTGCCAATGTCTTTAGGTGGCTGCTGCCTGAGTGATCTTCTCAAGCAACTACCCACCCCCATAGCACAGACCAATGGACCAACGTCATTCCCCGGTCCTGAAAGCAAATAATTGGGCTGAGTGGTTTTCTAGTGGTTCCTGCTGTCCCTTGAGGTCAAGACAATGTTCTGCTAGAATGGAGGAGGTCTCTAAACAGAAGCAGAACAGGACTGTTCAGTAGGCCTCTGTTCTGTGTCCAACACCTCCTGGCTGTGGCCTGGCTTCCCTATGTGAACTGGAGCCATTGTTAGTTCCCAGCAGTCAGAACCCCAAGATTTCTGCTAATCCTGAATAGAGAGTCCTGTTACTACTTCAGGTTGCTGTGTCCCTGAACCATTGTATGGGTTTCTACTGCTCAGCCATCACTACCTCACTACCACATGACTCCTTAAAGCCCTTGCCATGATTGTTTGCTTTCTATTGCTCCCCCACAACTATGCCATTCAAATATTTTCCAAGCACCTACAATAATAACATATTCTAGGCCTTTGGTAGATATTTTATTGAAATAGATGTGCCTTACATTCAGCCATTCTCCAAGTTTCCTCAATTTGGTCTCTTCACCTTTCACCTCTACTATCTTGGTCTAAGACCTCCATCTTCTGATCTCCATGTTGTTTCTCCAAGGATTTTTTTTAATTAAAAGTAATTTCTTTCTTTAAGAAAAATAATTTCTTTTGCCAGTAGTGGCGCACACCTTTAATCCCAGCACTCAGGAGGCAGAGACAGGTAGATTTCCAAGTTCGAGGCCAGCCTGGTCTGCAGAGTGAGTTCCAGGACAGCCAGTACTATACAGAGAAACCCTGTTTCAAAAAAACTAATAATAATAATAATAAATTTCTCACACAATATATTCTGACCCAAGGTTCTTCTTTATATCAAATTGATTATGCCCTGTCCATGATTAAAACCTCTTGAACTGACAAAATTCATATACTGTATTATGGATTTTAAAGGCACGCTATTTACCTTCCCAGCATAAATATCTTGTCCACGCTCACTCCTTCCACCCCAGCCTCACATGTCCTCTCATCTCTCTGCCTGCTCTTTTTCTCAAATATTGCAGTCTGGCTTAAAGTTTCCTAAACACGTTTGGTCTTTCCCTCTGCTCGTCTTTCAGCATCTCTACAGCCAGGGAAAAGATGAGAGAAAAAGGAGATGTGGGACTGTTTCCATACTTCTCTCATAAACCCTAGGCACGTGACACTTGTATTGCTAATTTTTATGCCCAGTTTCCCAGCTACATCGAATGTTCCCTGCATGAAGAGATCATGTTTTACTTATCTTTATACCCCCGAACCTAATTCAGAGTAAATACTCAATATGTATTTATTAAACGATATAGGCAGAGATACGATAAAAATCCATTCTTGTTTGAGACTCCCTCAGCTGCCAGAGGCAAGCAGGTTCCAAGACGATTGTCCTTGTCCTTGTACCGCACCTCTCTCTCTCTCTCTCTCTCTCTCTCTCTCTCTCTCTCTCTCTCTCTCTCTCTCAACCCCCTACCCTTCTCCCCACCCACCCACCTCTTTCTCAGTTTCTCTGTGCCTGAACTCACTCTGTAGACCAGGCTGGCCTTGAACGCACAGAGATCCACCTGCCTCTGCCTCCTGATTGCTGGGATTAAAGGTGTGCACCACCATCACCCAGCTTTCTTTCTTTCTTTTAATGAAAGCTCCTCTTGGCCTTTAAATGGAAGCGTCCCCCTCCTTTTAGGGCCCTGTCAAGTCTAGATCTTCATAACATCGTATGCTTTCTGTCTAACACTCTCCCACCCACATCAGGCTCCAGCCCCGACCTTCAAGCCATGTGTCTCCTCACTCTGAGAGGGAACTATGAATTACAAGTCAGCTTTCCTTCTGGACTGACCACTGCTGTTTTCTTTATTATATTTGTCAGGTACTATTAACTTTTTCAATAATTACAATGGATCAAGTTGTGCCCCTTCCCAAGGAATATGTGGGTGTCTCCAGATTTATCAATGTGACTCTATTTTGGGAGAAGAAGACAGATGTTAGTTTTGGGAAATTATATTCTATCTGGCATCCTCTTTTCTTCATTTTATTGTCTTGATTTTATTGTCTTCTTGAACTTGTCCCAGTTTTGGATCGACTCTAGTGTGTTTTTTTGTTGTGGCGCAGTCACCAGAGAAGACTGCTCAGACATGGGTTTAAGCCAAGAGAAAAATCATTATTCGCCAGCTGGCAACCACACTAGGTGTTCAGGGTCGCAGTGTAGCCCCACGTCTTCCTCTGGATGAGCTTTTAAGCACAAAAGCCATGTCCTGGGTTGACACACTTCAGTTAACAGGAACAGCGAGCCAGAAGCAGAACTCCACCATGGAGTCAGTTGTGCTAAGATATAGGCCCTGTTACAGTTTCCTTCTGTAAAGTTTTACTTATAGTAAAAGACTCTTGAATCTGTACATTGACTGCATCTGTCAGCTATGGGAAACCGTCAGTCAGGATCTCTTTAATTTTCCTTGCCTCACCTGGCTCCCCCTCTTTCCGACACTCCTATTATACATATCAGTTTCAGAAATGTTCATGTTTCTTAAACTTTGTTTGATGTGTTTTCCATTCTTCATTTTAATATCCATGCTTCAACATATTCCCTCTCATTTAAAGATAATTTTCTCAAGTGCTTTGACATAATTCTATATAACAAAAAAAAATTAAGGACAACTTGCTAATCATTTCTTTTTATGGTTCTAATCCCCCCATTAAATCCACCTACTGCGTTCTTAATTTCTTATTTTTTAAATCAATAATTTTGACTTGACTCATTTTGTACATAAATGAGATCATTTCCAATTCCCTACTGAATTCTCCAGATTGCAATCTATATTAAACATATTTAACATACTTATTTTAATGTCTGTATCTCATTGCAGTCTGGTTTTCTTTTTAATACAAGGTCAGTTGGCCCTGTTTCTGGGCATGTCTAGTATTTTTAATTGGCTGTCATGCATTGTACATTAAAATAATAACATGAAGTCCCAGGCAGGAGATTCAGCTCAATGGTGGACTATTTGCCTTAAATAGAATGAGTGAGATCCTGGGCTTGATACCCAGCACTGAACAAACAAAAACAGCAACAAAACAAAAGACAGAAGGATATTCTTGATAATGTTATGTTCTTCAAAGATGATTGATTAAACAAACGTGACTTAGTTAACTCACCTCCACCTGGAGACAAAGATCACACAGAGCTGTCTTCAGGCTGTGTGAGAGTTAGTGAGTATCTGGTTCCCTTGATCCTGGTGTGTAGTATTTTAGGGGTTGAATTGAAAGCCCAGAGTCCTCTGAAACCCTCCATAGGATGCTTAACACATCTTCCTTGGGATACCTACCAAACCCTGCCTAGGATGCTGCTTATCAACCCTCCCTAGGATGCTAATCAAGCCTTTCATCTTAAAAATTAATAAATAAATAAAGCTAAATTGGCATTTTAGTTGTCTCGAAACCTTCATTTAGCTTCTCAATTCTCTGTGACCCTCTTCCACTTAGTATTTCGGTTGAAGAGGGGACAGAAAAATTGTAAAAGCCAAAGGTGATGGGTGGGAAAAAGGAAACAGTGTTTTCTGGATATAGCAGGACAGCTGTACAAACGAACTCATGGCAGTTGAAACAGCATGCAGCAGACCTGTGCCAGCTCAAGCCAAACAAAATCCCAGTGTGCAGTGGGAAGGTGGGCATCAAGTCCCAACCCTCGCTATGCATCCATTGGACATGACAGCTTCTGGGAGAGCCAGAGTCTTCTCTGGTGTGGCCCTTTCTTGGCCACCCTCCAGGGAAGGCCACACAGCCAAGAGTGTTTGAGCAACACAGTCTGTACTAGATGGGTTATTTAAAAAAAAAAAGAAAGAAAGAAAGAAAAATTTGAATGGATAGATGGTGTAGGAGGTGCTTCTGCATTTGTGTTGCTTTCATTGGTTGAATAAAGAAAACTGCCTTGGCCTTTTGATAGGGCAGAAATCAGGTAGGTGGAGTAGACAGGATGGAATGCTGGGAGGAAGGGAAGTGTGGCAGATGCCATGCTTCTCCGGCCCAAGATGGACACTGGTTAGACTCATGCCGGTAAGCCACATCCTCGTGATGAATACAGATTATTAGAAATGGGCTGAATCAAGATGTAAGAGTCGGCCAAGAAGAGGTTAGAACTAATGGGCCAGGCAGAGTTTAAGTGAATACAGTTTCTGTGTAATTATTTTGGGTATAAGCTAGCCAGTACCAAAAGCAGGCCCGCAGCTGGGAGCTGGGCAGCGGGACACAGCCTGCTCCTCCTCATGCAACAGATAGAAAGGAGGAACAGATGGACCTTGAAGGGTAGGGAGACTGGGGTAAATATAATCAAAATGCATTGTACAAAATCTCAAAGAACTAAAAGAATTAGAAAACCGGAATTGGAACATAGAGGTCAGGAGTCAGCAACTACTTCCAAGGGAAACTCCACTTAGAACACGGATCTTACGTTCCTGCAGTTCCCTTTCCCTGGGATGCTGGCAGCTTCATTTCTGGTTCCTTTAGTGATCCTGTATCCACCGTCCATCCCAGCCGGCACGACTGCCGCAAACTGCAGGTAACCTCATTTTTGTTCTCAAGACACATGGTGCGGTTGGCAAATTCACCTCAGGGCTTTTCCTGATCCTCAGAATCTTGGCTCCGGGGATTCAAGTGCTTTGGCTGTCTTCTAGCACCTTGTCAGAAAGAGGTTTGTTTTGTTTCTCTTGAATCTTTGCTGATTGCTCTGGGTGACATTGTTGGATGGCTTCAAACCATCCCACCTCTCCTAGAATCTTCCATGTTTGAAGGTGGGTCAAATGTCTGTAAATGAGCAGTGTTCACTTTTCACAGAACTTCCAAGTCTGGAAGACTTTTCAATAGGTTTCTGTAAAGACCTAAGGAAGAATTAGCATCAATTCTGCATGAACTCTTTCTGAAAAAATAGATCAGGAAACATTTCCCAGCTTGCTTTAATATGCTAGAATTAAATAGTGTGGGTAAAGAAAGTATCACCATAAAATGACTTTGCAGATATGTTAGAGGCCTAAGTGGACAAACAACAAATGAGGAAAGTTGTTGGGGTGCGAGGCAGCAGATAGTGCGTGTCTTCATGTCCTGTGTAAAGAGAGCAGAAGAAATCTGGTGCCAGGGAAACTCCCAGGAACCCACAAGGATGACCCCAGCTAAGATTCCTATCAATAGCAGAGAGGATGCTTGAACTGGCCTTCCCCTGTAATCAGATTGGTGACTACCCTAATTGTTGTCATGGAGCCTTTGTCCAGTACCTGATGGAAGCAGATGCAGAGATCCACAGTCAAGCACTGGGCTGAGCTCTGGGAGTCCAGTTGAAGAGAGGGAGGAGGCAAAACCCACACAGACAACAGACCTGACCTTGTAGGAGCTCAGACTCTGGACTGAGGGCTCAGGAGCCAGCATGAGACTGACTTAGGCCCTCTCTACAACTGGGTGACAGCTGTGTAGCTTGTTCTTTTGTGGGGGCCCCAGCAGTGGAACCAGGACCTGGCTCTTTAGAACCAATTTCCTATGGTGGGTTGCCTTGTTCGGCCTTGATGCAGTGGGGAGGAGCTTGGTCCTGCCTCAACTTGATATGCCATGCTTTGTTGATTTCCATGGGAGGCTTTACCCCATCTGAATGGAGCCTAAGGAGCTGATGCGGTGGGAAGAAGGGAAGTGGGAGGAGGGAGTGGGAGGAGGGAGTGGGAGGAGGGAGTGGGAGGAGGGCAGGGAAACTGTGGTTGATACATAAAATACATTTTAAAAAATGATGAAAAAAGAGAGCAGAAAGCTGGAGGCATTTGTCTCTAAGTATATTCAGTGTGTACATGTGTGTATTGTATATGTTCTCATAGATGTTTATGTCACCACATGCATGTGTACATTGTCTACAGGGGCCCAAGCTGACTTAGAAATAAGAAGATATCCATCAAACTGAGCAGGCCTAAGGGAGAGAATAACTTCACAGCTATTGAACTATCCAGTCACTTGGTTCTGCAAAAGGTGATTTTATAAGCACGTTAGGCTTTCTGTACCAGGCAATCTGTGTCACGACTACTGGATTCTGCTGTGGTAATGAGAATACAGTGTCGGAGAGTAGGTGAGCAAACGCCCATGCCTGTGCTCCGATTCAACTTTGTTTACAAAAACACGGCAGCCACGGCTGTTGGGGGAATAATCTTTTTGTAAACTGTGAAGCTGTGTCTTTGTCAAGGCTCCTTCTGATTTGTTTAATAAAGAGCTGATCGGCCAATAGCTCAGCAGAAAGAGGTAAGACAGGACTTCCGGGCAGAGATAGAGAAGAAGGGGAGATGAATCTAGGTGTGGGAGAGATGCTAGAGAGGTGAAAGGTCAAGAAGTAAAACATAGATTAGCATAAATGGGTTAATTTAAGTTATAAGAGCTAGTGGGGCAAGCCTAAGTTATAGGCCAAGCTTTCGTAATTAATAAGTCTCTGTGTCATTTTATGTGTGTGTGTGTGAGCTAGTGGCCCGAAGAAAAATTTGCCAACACATGGTCATGACAGAATCAGCCTGTTGTTTTATTTTTTTTTCTCTAGCAGTCTCTATTTTGACACTTCTGTTGTTGTTTGTTGTTGACAGTGGTAGGAATTGAACCCAAGTTCTTACACATACACAAAAAGAAAGAAAACTGTTCTTCATGGCCCTATGGACCCTAGGTCAGTCTTAGAGCTTAAATATGATTGTCTTTCAGGTTGTAACATGTTTTATTTAGTGTTTTTGTGCTGGCGTGTTGTTTTGTTGATTCTGTTGTGGCAGAGGTTGGGGGTTGTCTGATGTTTTTAATTTCTCTGTCTCAGGCTTAATGTCCCACTTTCTTTTAACTCCCCTTTCCAAGGCATGGCTTTTCTCGTGCTTTCATTTTCATCTTCTATGAGTGACTTTGTGTTAAATATATCTCTTTTCTCAGCGTATACTGAGTTTTGATTTTGTTTTGTTAACCAGTTATTTTTAAAAATTATGGTAGAATGAAGCCAGAAAACAGTGATTACAGAAAACTTACATTCCATCAGACTTTTGGGGCTATGTGGATAGCACTTGATAAGGATTAATGTGTTTAATATTCCCTGGGATGTATAACTTTGGGCATGCTGAATATTTACAGCCTAGTGATACATTCCCTTACAAGAAAACCAGTGAGGAATGAAACCAGCATATACTACCCTTCCCATGTCCTGTTCCCAGGGCCCAGAGGAGCCACAGACCAGTTAGCGTGAAGGGTTTTACTTTTCCTGTATACCAATAGGCTCTTCCACCCTCCTGGCTGCCAGCTGTCAGCAGCTGGTCCTCCTTTCAGGAAGTGAAGGAGCTCAAGCGTGTGACATCTGAGACTCCCTCTGCTGCTCAAAGCAATTGGAAAAGCCTGCTGTTTTGCAGTCCCACAGCACCAAACTGCCCAAAGGGAGAAACATCCTGAACACAGAGAGATCTAGTGCTTAAAAGGAATCCCACACTAGCTCAGAACTAAGAAATATACAGGTATTTATTAATAGATAAAACCTACAAATCAGGATTCTCTGTGTGAATGATGGATAAAGATGAGATCCAAACAAACCGAACCAGCAAAACTGGGGTCCAGGGGGCAAGGCAGAGAGGAAGAGGGCCAGACGCACTTCCGCATCCAGGTAAATAGTCTACAAGACCACACTCCAGTAGGCAGGTAGTTGTTAGCTATACACCTTCCCGCAGCAGCATCCTTTCTTCTCTGTGCTCGGGAAGGAAGGCTGAGGGTGTAGTTCAATTGGTAGAGTGCCTGCTTAGCATGCACAAAATACCTGGGTCCAATCCTTAGCATTGTATAAACCAGACGTGACGATGCATGCCTGCAATCCCAATATTTGAGAGGTAGAGATAGGGAGATCAAGAATTCAAGATCATCCTCCACAGCATAGTGAATTCGGGGCCAACCTGGGGCTATGCGAAAACCTATCTCAAAACTTACTTATCTGATGAAAGAGCTTCATGGTCCCTCAGTCACAGACTTAACTCTCCTCTGTCACAGACTTAGAGTTCCCCACCACTGCCACCCCACATCTGTGCTTTTTTATATGGAAAGGGACAGGGATGATGTTCTGTATCAGGGAACAGCGAGAAGGGAAGGGGCAGTAACAAAGCAAGTCTGACAGAATAGAGTGTTTGTTCTGTGAACTCTCCGGCACTGTGACAGGAAAAACCTGCCCTCTCCTTCTACTGAAGCTGAAGGACTCACAGGTCAGAATTGGTTCATGTGATAGCAGTGGCTTTGTAAGCCCAAAATCTGACCCAGAAAGCTGATGGCCAGGAGCCTGATAACAAGCCATAAAGCGTCAAGGATGAAGTCAAAGGTTTCTCTTGCTCAGGATCATTAGGCTTCAATAGATAGGACACAACCCATCCATATTATAGAGAAAGTGCTGCTTGAGTAGAAGATGACCACGACCACGTGGATTTAAATGTCAGTGTCATCCAAATGCATCCTCACAGTAGCATCTTGATCAACTATGTGGGCATTGTAGCTCAGGTAAGTTAAACAGCAGAATCAGCCCTATAGTTATGTATTAGTTACTTTTCTCTGACTATGGTTACATCCCACGACCAACAGAAACTTAAGGAGGAAAAGGATTTATTTTATCTTACAGTTACAGAGAGAGTCCAGCATAGCAGAAACGGAATTGCAAAAGTCAGGAAAAAATGGGCGAAGGATCAGAAAGGTGGCTGTTTACATCTTCATCCACATGAGAAAGAGGGGGGAGAGAAAGAGAGGGGAGAGAGAGAGAGAGAGAGAGAGCATGCGCTGGAAATCAAGCAAAGTTATAAACTCAGAGCCCAATGACATACTTCCTCCAAGAAGACTCTCTCTTCTCCCCAAGCACTACCAGCTGAGGACCACATGTTCAAATACCTGTGCCCACGGGGGACATTCCTCACTCACGTCATAACAAATGACAACACACACTAGAGAACGATATAATTCCTTCTCCTTCACATCCCTTATTCTTGAACAATGCATTCAGTCATCCAACTCCCTTAGTCTTTTCGTCTCTCTTGGGTCCTCTAGCCGTCAAACGTCTCTGCACTGCTGAGTGAGGACACTATCCAGAACACTTCCTTATAGGATCTTCATGTATGCTTGGGAACTGTCACCTGGTGCTTTCTTGGTGACTCTCCTTTCCTCACCTCATCTTTTCCTTTGGGCCCCTAGAACTGCTGACCTAGGCACCCTACAAACATGTCCTCATACTCAAGACCACTTGTTTTGGGTTAGAAGCAGTCCCTCCTTCCATGGAGTCTGTCCCTTCACAAGACATGAAAGATAATGACAAAATAATTATGAGCAAGGAATAGCAAAGATTCAATTTAATTTCTCCCTGACAGTTTCCTGTTTCAAATACTCCTGAATTCTATTTTTCTTTTATTTGGCTTCCTTAGATACAAAATCATATCTCCCTCTGTGTTCTGTTCCCTTCGTTCTTCCTCCTTTGGCCGTGTCGGGGAAGCTTATTTTGCAAAGTTCTTCAGGCATTTTTTTTCTCAGCAGACATGAAGCACACAGAGATTCTCCGTATGCCATAAGTAACCCCTGGCTGACTAGCTCACTGGAGAAGGAAAACAATTTGGGTAAAGGAAAACAAGGTCTTCTTTAAAAGATTAAAATATTTGTGTGTTCAGATTATTCTAAAAGACAAATGTGATGGCTGTTGCAAGAGGCGCGCGGTTAGCTTATGCCCGAAATAATTACACAGAAACTGTATTCATTGAAACACTGCCTGGCCCATTAGCTCTAGCCTCTTATTGGCTAACTCTCACATATTTGTTTAACCCATTTCTAATAATCTGTGTGTCACCATGAGTCGTGGCTTACCGGGAAAGATTCAGCGTGTCTGACCTGGGAGCTTCATGGTGGGTGGCTGTCTCTAACTCTGTCCCCTTCCCAGTATCCTGTTCTCTTTCCCTGTCTATCTAAGTCCTGCCCTATCAAAAGGCCAAGGCAGTTTCTTTATTAACCAATAAGAGCAACCCAAATACAGAAGGACCCTCCTACACCAGATGGCCATATTTATAGGTCATAGAACCAGAAAAAGTCCATTTCCTAGAAACCAGAGCCCTACACTACAGCCTGGGGATGCTCTGTAAAGATAAATGTGATGCAAGAAACACCGATGCACACATAGAATAGCGTAGTGATATTTCATTTGTATTTTGATAAGTGAAGCATGCCTGAAGATCAGAGAGTTAAACAACCCCACTGGTCAGCCTTACAGACCATACAGTGGTGACACACACCTTTAATCCCAGTAGCCAAAATAGTTTGCCATAGAAACCGGGCAGTAGTGGTGCACGCCTTCAATCCCAGCACTAGAGAGGAATATAAGACACAAGGAGAATACTCTCAGACACAGTCTCATTCTGAGATTCCTGGAGGCAGAATCTCCATTTCAGACTGAGGTAAAGGTAAGAGCCAGTGGCTGGCTGTTTTGCTTTTCTGACCTTCAAGTTGAACCCCAATTTCTGTCTCTGTGTTTTTATTAATCATGCTATAGAAGAGAGCTTGAGAAAATGTTGTAAACAACACCTTTAACTACCAAACAGCATGTAAATGGAAGAGAATAAAGGGTAAAAAGCAGTACTACTGATCCACATTAAGAAAGGTAGAGGAGGCCTTTCATTCTCTTATTTAGGTCAAACCTTCATTAGTGCTAAAGATTTCCCCAAACTCTGAATCAGTGTCAACTCTTCTTTCTCTGTACTCTTAATAAGAAGAGTGTTGTCCAATGGAGTACTACACAGCAGTGAAAATAATGACATCTTGACATTTGTAGGAAAATGGATAGATCTAGAAAAAAACATATTGGGTGAGGTAACTCAGATCCAGAAAAGACAGATATAGCATGTATCCACTCATAAGTGGCTTTTGACATAGAGCAAAGAAAAACCAATCTACAGGCCACAACCCCAGAGAAACTAGACAGCAAAGAAGACCCTAAGAGAGACATACATGGATCTACAAAGGAAGGTGAAAAAGACAAGATCTCCTGAGTAAATTGGGAGTATGGAGGTCATGGAAGAAGGTAGACGGGAGAGGGGAGGAAGGGAGCGGCGTGGAGAAAAACGTATAGCTCAATAAAAACAACAAAAACAGAAGTGTGCTGTCATGAACAGCAATTGGCACTGGGTTATATCATCCAATAAACTACTAAAGTTTTGCTTCATGGTTCATTGTTTTATGCAAACTTCTGTGTCTCATTTTTTCCCAAATATTGCAACATTTCTTGACTTTCTTCTCCATGTCCCTCAGAGCATTGCATGGTGCCTACAATGGTCTCTGAACAGCTATGTATTTTATTTGTTAAGTATGAGCCTATTTTAGTCATACTATTAAGAAATAACTACAAGGCATGTACCTGGTCACCCAGAAACAAATGTAATATCAATGGAGTCTGGGACAAAGTGCTTTGTTGCATTAGTGTGAGGACCTGATTTTAGATCCCTGGAACCCCAAAAAATGTGGGCCAGATGGTGCATATCTATAACTCCAGCACTGGGATGAAATGTGGGGCAATCAACAGAGGCAGGCAGAATCCTGATGTTCAGTAGTTGTTGACTGAGTTTCTGTCCTGCCTGGTTTCTGTCCTCCCACCAGGTCCCACAGCCATTTAGCCCCAAAGAAATCACACAGAGGTCTATATTAATGATAAAATGATTGGCCCATTAGCTCAGGCCTCTTATTAACTCTTATAACTTATATTAACCCATTATTCTTATCTATGTTAGGCACATGGCTCGGTACCTTTTTCAGTGGGGCAATCACATCTTCCTTCTTCTGTGGCTGGGACAGGACTGGGAAGGAATGCGCTTCCTCCTTCCCAGAATTCTCCTGTTCTCATTGACCCGCCTCTACTTTCTGTCTGGTTGTCCCACCTATGCTTCCTGCCTGGCTGCTAGCCAATCAGTGTTTATTTAAAACATAATTGACAGAATATAGACAATTGTCCTGCACCACATAGTCAGCCATTCTAGATGAATCAGTGCACTTCAAGTTCAGCCAGAGACTCTGTCTCAAAAAATAAAATGTAGAAAGGTTGAGGAAGACACTTGGCATTTCCCATGACCCTCTACATGCCTGTGCACACATGTGCATTCACAAAAGAAACTTATTGTCAACAGCAATCTTACAAGCAGTTGGACTGTGCTGGATGCTTAGTTTGTACCAAGATCTAAGTACTTCTATTTCAACCTAGTCAAGATGCAACGAATGAGATGTTGCTCACTCAGTTCCTCTACTTAGATGGTAAAACCAAAGCACAAATGATCCAGTTTTATAACTGATAAATGATAGGGTCAGAGTTGGCAGAATTCTTGCCTAGCATGCTTGGTGCCCTCAGTTCCGTCCCTGGCATCACATGAGCCAGTCAAGGTGGAGCATACCTGTAATCTCAGCTGGAGACAGAAGCAGGGGGATCAAAAGCTCAAGGTCATCCTGGCCTACATGACAAATTGAGGCCAAGCTGAACTAGAGACCCTTTCTCCATAAAATGGATATGAATGAATGAATGAATGATGAATAAATAAATAAAACCGTTCTGAAGTTAGTCTTATACTATGTGTAGAAATGATATTTAAAAGCCTTCAAGCATTGGAAAGATACACCCAGGAGTCATTTAGAATTATTCCATGTCTGGCACCTAGAACTATTTGGTTTATGGACTCAATCTGATTAACTTAGATGGCTCCCTGTTCTGTACAGAGACCATCTAAGTAATACCATCTTTCATTCAGAGAAGAATTTTACTTGCCTAGTCTAGAAAACAGCTAAGCCCCACTTCTGTTTCTGATGCTGGGCAAGCCATAGACCATTTCCCACATTGTCCCCCTTAGCATCTTGGCTCAAATCCTCCCAGTTCTGGCACATCCCTACATCCCAAAACCATTTGTCAAAAGTCAAACGACTGTTAAAGACATAGCTTAAATCAGCCCTGTCCAAGAGTTTCTCCCGTGTCTAGAATGGAGAAAATATTCCTCATACAGGATTGTTGAAAGGGTCAACTGGAAAGATATGTGTGACTTTTATAAATGGGGAGTGATGCTGATTGGAGTTCTGCTGTCTGTATGTGTGACCTCACTGGCAGTACTGGTTAGTTGTTGTCACCTTGACGCAAAGGGAAGTCATCTGAGGAGGAACTTCAGTTGAGGAATTGCCTCCATCAGGTTGGTCTGTGGGGCATTGTCTTGATTAGTGATTGCTGGGGGAGGGGTTCAGTCCACTATGGGCTGTGACTGAGCAGGTGGGCTTGAGTTCTGTAAGAAAGTAGGCTGAGCAAACCACGGGAAGCAAGCCAGTAAGCCACCGTCCTCCAGGGTCTGTGCTTCACTTCCTACCTCCAAGCTCCTGTCCCGCTTGAGTTCCAGCCTTGACTTCTCCCAGTGATGCACTGTGATCAGGAGCTGTAAGTCAAATACAGTATTTATTTCCCAATTTTCATTTGGTCATGCTGTTTATCACAGCAACAGAAAGCAAGTTAGGCCCTGGGACCACAGGGAGATGGCTACAAAACACCCTAAGCCATTAAAAGACTTCTCTTGGTGGAAATGTCATAGTGTAGCCTTTAAATATTTAACTTCAATCCTCAGATATAATTCATTCAAACTGAAAGGGGTTGAAAGACCCTTCAGTGATATACATGCTGTCTGTCTTTAGAAAGATATAAGTAGATTTGAGTGTTTTCTTCCAAGTCATAGTAACTATCCCTCCCTTAATTCTCTTTCAAAAATAAGGAGGAGTTTTCATCCATTTCTGGGTTTATCTTTCTCCCCTTGTGCATTACATGAGACTGACGTTTTTTCTTGGATGAGCTCAGAGCAGTCTGGTTCAAAAAGAGTAAAAACACTGTGCCAGAAAAGAGGAAAATAAAGCTGGAACGTTCCTGCCATCCATATGATGGAGGCAGCCTGCGTAATCTGCCTGGCTCTAATTTTATTTCACTCTTGAGCTAATGAATTATAGTCAGCTGCGCTTCTCTCAGAACAAAAACGGTGCAAGATAATTACAGAGGATCTGCAGGAGAGTTCAGGCTTTGAGAGCTTATGTGGGTTCAGAGGAAACGGGTCACATCCGCACCCTGGATTCATAGATTGGAGTGTGCCTGGCACAGGAGGCTTCGTGAATGTGGAAACTTCTGATACTGAGTGACAACAGGTGCTGATGATGGAGGGGGCGGGCACCACCAGGCTTGTATTTGCTTCTCCAACTCTTTTATTTAAAGAGTTATCTGTTTAAATATTTTGTGCGTATGAGAGTTTGAATGTATATATGTGTGAGTGCCACGTGCACGCATTGCCCATCAAGGCCAGAAAGGCCCCTGGATCTGGAGTTAGAGCCAGTTGTGAGTTGCTGGGAACTGACTTCCAGGCAGAATAAGTGCTCTTAACTACTGAGCTGTATCTCTCCAGGCCCAGTTCTCTAACTCTTGATCCTACTGAAAAAAACAAATGGAGATCCAGTGACATTCCAGAGAGTATTTCTCAGGTTTCATCTCCACCCCTCTAGGAAGTCTAGTTCCCTTTCACCCCCCTTCCAGAAGGATCTTGAAATCTCCAGATAGCATCTTCCAGAGTAGCCCAGCAAGTCCTCCTGATTTCCCTGAAGGGCTCAGAAGCCCTACTGCAAGAGAAGAGACCGATTGAAAAATGTGCATGAGTTTTATCAACGATGAGGAGCAATGCCAGTTAGGATGCTGCTGTTCGTATCTGAACCCTTAGTGTGTGCTTGTAATTCAGTCCAATCGCAAACAGATCAGCCTCAGCAACCCCAAAGACCTCCTTTCAATCTTAGATAAATACGTTATATTAGCTACAATAGAACCCAGTTAAACTGTGGCACATCCCCATTCGGGGATGACTGGCACAGAAAGTCAAACCTTTGTGGTTGGACAGACCTACCTAGAAACAAATAGCCACGACCAGGTCTCATCTGTTGTTTTGAATTCTGTGCATGACTTTTCCAAGTCTGGTGTTACTTACAGACAGTTGTAATTTGGGATCCCAAAGAGTTTTATTTTACCGAATACTTGTATATAATTTTTAACTGCTTAGCAAATCTCAACTCATTTAACTCTTGGTTAGGCCCATGAAATAGATGCTGTGCCATGCTTAAGGACAGGAAGGCTCAGCACTAAATGGAATGTCTTTTTTCAAGCTCCTCCCCTCAAGGCTCAGGGATCTATGTAGAAGAGGAGGGTGGAAAGATTGTGAGAGCCAGAGGTGATAGATGACTCCAAGGAAACAGGGTCTTCCAGTCACAATGGAGCTGGTGCACACATGAACTCACAGAGACTGTGCCACCCTGCCCAAGAACTGCACACATTCAAACCAAACAGAGCCCCAGCACACAAAGTCACATACCTGACACAGAAGCTATTTTCAATCAACACCTACTGGGAGAAAGAAACTCAGTTTTCTTCAAAAAAGTGTCACTGGGTATATCTGGGTACATCAACCATACTCAAGGGCAGGCCCCATGACCCGGAATAGCTGACCAACACAAAATGGACACACACACTCTCTCTCTCTCTCTCTCTCTCTCTCTCTCTCTCTCTCTCTCTCTGTCTCTGTCTCTGTATCTCTCTCTCTGTATGTGTGCATAGTATTTTTTTTGTCTTATTGGTTTTTATTTTTTTAAGTTTGTTTTGGTTTTTTTGGTGGTGTTTTATTTGTACATTTGTTTTGTTGGGTTTTTTGAGAGAGGGAGAGACAGAAAAAGAGAGACCAAGAACTTGGATGAGTAGGGTGGTGGGCCTAGGAGGAGTTGGGAGAGGGAAAACAATACAATTAAAATATTATCATATGAAATACAATAAAAAAATAACTTGTGTGCCTGGGAAAATAAATAGCTCAGTCAGTAAAGTGCTTGTCATACAAGAACAAAGGTCCTTGGTACCCAGGTAAAGAGCCAGATACGGCCTCATGCACCTATAATCCCAGTGCTAGGGAGGCAGAGACAAGAGAGTCTCTTCAGCTTGTAGGCCAGCCAGGATGACATAACTGGTGAGCTTTTGGTTTAGTGAAGGACTAGCCTTTAGTCTCAAGGAAATAAGGTGGAGAAGTATGGTGGTTTGAAGGTCAAATGTCCCCCACGGTCTTTGACATTAGGTCTTCCATTGATGGCCCTGCTTGGGGAGGCTTAGGAGGTGTGGCCTTACTGTAGGGGGTAGAAGATGAGCATTTCAAAGCTTGCACCAATTCCAGCTTGCTCTCTCAGTCTGGTGCTTTGAGATGTGAGCACTCAGCTTCCAGCTCTGTCCTCCATGTCTTCTGCCCGCTGTCCCTACCATTATGGGCTCTCACCTGCTTGAACTGAAAGCCCTAAGTAAATTTTTTTCTTGACGTGCCTTTTGGTCATGGTGGCTGTCCCAGCAATAGAAAAAACTAGCTGGGACAAGAAGTGACTGAGGACCACACCTGGCCTGCACACGCAGGTTCGTACCCAGACACAAACATGCACGTACACAACAATAACCAAATAAATTATAATAATTTGTGTATGATCATTTAAAAATGAGTGCCCCACAAAAGATACTTGGGTGACTTTATAAGGGAGATGATGAGTTTGGAACCAAGAGACTAAAATTCTAGGTTTATTTTTATTATTAACTAGGAGATTCTGCTCTTCTTTAGTTAAAAAGAAGTTATAAGGAACTCAGTGCTTTATGTGGCCTCAAATGACATCCAGTCTGATTCAGAGGAAACTGCTGTGTCCTAGAGCAATAAGCTTTGGTTTCTTGGGTTGGAATCTCTTGTTTTCATATTCTATTGCAAACATTTAGGAATGGAAATGAAGTCATCTGACCTTATTGTTATTCACTTCTCAGAGCCTGCAGCTAAAGGGCACATCTTGACCCTGGTCCTCTCCGAAAAATTGAGATTCAGGATGGGAAGAGTCAAAGGATGACTTCTTCCACTCCTGGGACTCTCATTCTTTTTATGGGGCTGGAGCCAATCATTATTAACAATTGTAGGAAGCAAGTGCCAATCTCACCACTAACACAGAGGCTCTTATCATCCACCCAGCTACTGTTAAACCAAAACAACTTTCAGCATAGTCACAGAAGCCAGTGAAGGACTGGCAATCCAAGGTTCTGAGGGGCTAGAAGAAGCAGTGTGTGAAAATCCCCAGAGCATTTGTTTGCAGGGCAAGGAACTTGGAATAGCTGGCTTACAAAAATGGGAACTGAAGTTGTAGGGGGGTGTAGGTACTGCCTGGAGCCTGTCACATGCAACGCTAGCCCCACATGGACTGGCCCTGCAAGCGTGTATGCCATCCAGTACCCAGGCAGCTTTTCTCCATACCTCTCTCTCACATTTCCTGGTCTCTACTGCATGACTCCCATATCAACCTCATTTTGCCAACGGCTGCCTGTCCTCACTGGTCCACTTGTGAGTCCTCAAGCCTTGTTCAGATGACCCTCAGTTCCTCTACACAATAGCCAATTGCTCCACTGTGGGGTGTTGGGAGTGTGTGTATGCCTATGTATATATTTGGATGTGTGCATATGTGTGTGTGTGTGTATCTAAGTCTCTGTGCGTGCCTGTGTATATACGGCAGAGGTCAATGTTGGGGGTCCTCTTCAATTGCCTTACACCTTAATTTGTTGTTGATTTTTATATAATCTTTTATTTGTTTGAAATTTTCACATATGTATACATTGATCATATCCATAACCAACTTTCCCTCTCAAATCCCCTGTGAGGGTTAACTTTGTCAAACTTGCCACCTAGGATCACCTGCAAAGAGAGTTTTAATGAGGAGGTTGTCTATATTGGCATAGACTTTGGGCATGTTTGTGGGGAATTGTCTTAAGTCAATTATGGGAAGACCCAGTCCACAGTGGACAAATTGTCCCCAGACAGGAGGATCTTGGGCTGTATAAGGATGGAGGAACCATGCTGAGCACAACCAAGCAAGCTAGTATGCCTGCATTCGGTTCTCTCTGCTTTTGACCATGGATGTGACTAACTGAATGTCCTGCCTTCACTTCCCTTTGATGGACTGTTAGCTGGAATTGTGAGCTGAAATCCATCCTCGCTCTGCTAAGCTGCATTTTGTCAGGTTATTTTTACCACTGTGACAGAAAGGAAGCTGGAACATCCCCCAGCACATTTCCTTCCAGCCATCATGGCCTTTCATTTACATTTTCCATAACCCACTGAGTCGGACTGGTGCCGCCTGCTGGAAGGCAACCACACTTTCAGTGAGTTCATGAATGAAAACTGTGTCACATCCAGGAGACATTTCCCAGCACTCCTCCCTGCCCTCCACTCTTCCATCCTTGCCACCCCTTCTTCTGCAACATTGCCTGAGCCTTGTGAAGCAGATTGGCTCAACAAGGTGTCCCATTTAGAGCTGAGCATGCAGCAGTCACTTGTTCTCAGTGACCAGTTAAGAGTCTCCGCTTTCCCTACGGCCCACTTCAGCTTCTCCAGCTGAAATGGGAAACAGCACCCACTTACAGAGTGAATCACCGCCATGACCGTGCCGAGTTGAAAGGCGGAGATCTCAGGTCCCTCTGGGTCTAGCAGGCACCACGAGGGGCTGTGAGCAGAGAGGATGAATGGACGCCACTTATCTCTGCAGCCTCAGTGTTCTTGGACTTCTGGTGTGTGGAAGGAAGTTGTAAGTCCCTTCCTGGTAGTTTCCTGCCACACCCCCTTTCTGGTACTGCATATTGGAAGTGTGAGAGAACCAGCATTCCTCCTGTAGTGTCTCTACCTTACTTTTCGGGACAAGTCCTTTTGCTAGACCTGGACCACTCCAGCAAAACTAGCTGGCCACTCAGCCCCGGGATGCTCCAGTCCTTTCTTTCATGGTACGGGGATTACAGGTACATGCTGCAGCATCTGGCTTTTTATCTCGGTGCTGGAGATCTGAGATCAGGCAGGCCTTCATGCAGTCTAAACCATTCCCCCAGCCTCTGTTTCAGTGTTTGATTTTTGTTATTTTTTTCATTGGCTCTTTAAGAATTCCATACAATGTGTTTTCATCCTTGTCACCCATCTCCCAGCTCCTTAAAGACCCACCCATGCCTTTTTCCTACCCACCCTACTTGTGTCCTCCTTTTTTTTTATCCACCAAGTCCAATTTGTGCTGCACATATATCTTTGGGTGTGTGGCTTTGCAGCCAGCAGCTGTCCATTGCCAATAGCTCCTCTTCTAGGAACAGCGATTGATTCCCACCTCCCCTCTCCATGCTGGGATTTGGCCTGGCTTGAGCTTGTTCAGAGCTTGCGCATGTTGTCATGGTTACTGTGAGCTCACATTGGCAGCTGCCCTGTCCAGAAAACAGCATCTCCTTACAGTCGTCTGTCATCTGCCACCTCTAGTTCTTCCTGTCTCCTCTTCTGCCCTGACCTCCGAGACTGGGGAGGAGTGGCTATGATAGAGAAGACCCACTTAGGGATGAGCACCCCACAATTATTCTCTGCCCTGCAACCAGTTGTGGGCCTCTGTGTTAACCACCATCTGCTGCAAATAGAAGCTTCCGTGAGGAGAGCTGAGAGAATGAACACGGGTATAATGATAAGCCACTAAGAGTCGGTTTGATATCATTTCTTCCTTCGGTATTTATGTCTCAGTGTACAGTTGTTACACCAACCCGGCTTAGGTCTGGCATGTCATTGAAGTTTCTAACCCACCAGTCGTCAGAGTCACAGGCGACTTCTAAAGACATCCCATAGGACTGCTTTCTCCAACCAGAAGTGCTTTTGAAAATAAGGCGAACGGAGAGAAATAACTACAACTAAGACAGAACAGTGGCTTCTCAGGAAACCTGAGATGTTTGCTTCCGCTGAAATTGGAAGAACAGTGTTTTGTTTCTTGGTTTTTGTTTTTTAAAAAAATGTCAAGAAAATTTTTTTTTTAGTTTTTATTAAAGTAGATGGTGAAGCAAAGGTGTTTGGGATACCCTATGCTATTAGGTAGAGTTTCTGGTTTCTACTCCCTGTGGATGCTTTGATCTAACTCTCCTTTCCTCCCCCAGCAAATAGAATACAAAATAAAGTTTGTTCCCTAAGGGCCTTGGGAAAATGGCGCAGTTCTCTCTGAAGAAATACCCTGGGTGTTATTGAGAACTGTGAAGTCCTTTCTAAGCACCAAGAAGCTTTATTTCTGGAAAGGCTTTCTGTTAGGCAGAGGCTACCTGTCTGATTGGCTTCCTGCCAACGATGTGAAGCCAGAAAGATGACCAGCATCAACTGTAGACTTTCTCAAGTGTAACCCAATCCTTTGAATCCACATACAGAAAACACAGAAATAGCTCTGTCCCAGACCATCTTTAAATACAAGCAATGTAGTCATTTTGAAAAATATAAAGCAATAAAGATATAATAATCCATAAACTAAGAAAATCTACACATCTTTTGGTATACATACAGATAATATTTTAACTAAATTATGTTGTATTTCCTGTTTGGTCTTTCTACCTATCCTTTCAAAATAAGAAATTTGACCCTGGAATAGTAACTAGTGATTATTAAACCATCTGGTTTGTAGTTTTCTGGGTCCCTGAGTTTATTTCACCTTCATGGTCACTTCTTGAGGAGGAAACATCATGAAGATGAAGACACTAAAGCCCAGAAAGACTGAGTGACTTACCCAGACACACAGAAATAGAAGATGGAAACATCACGCCCACATGGGGCCGTTGTATCTCCCTGCTTGTGCTGGTATCTGAGCTTCACCCTTTCCCTCCGCAGAGGCTTGAAGGCAGGGAAGGGGGCAGGCACACCCCAGGGAGAGAAGACACTAAGGGAACAGGGCGATCCTGTATCAAGCACCTGTGTATTCTTTGCAGCCTGGGGAGATGTGAATAAAGTTAGAGACATGGCCTTCAGGAGGATTTTAGCTTTCAGTATTTTGATTCTTTGACTAATATTCAAACCTGAGTCCCTAGGGTTAATTATGTTTACATACATCTTCCTTAATGTTTGCTGAGTAATGAAGATCATTGCGTTCGGTGATAGAATTTTGCAAACTGGGCTCTATGAAATGACCAATCTTCCACAAGTTTTATTCCCCACCCCAAAAGACAATGTCTTATTTTGCTTATTGGCCCTTTTCTCCAGTATCCTACTCACTGTCCAGTATTGGAATGCAGTTGTCACTATGAGATCTAGCCCAGCCTGGGTTACACAATAAGACCTACCTATTGGCTAAAAGCAACAACATATCACAGGACACATAATAGGTGACATATTCCAAAGGAATATATTGTTAACTGTCTGAATGCAAGTGCAATGATATATAAATCATAAAATGTGTATTATAATGTCTTAGTGTTTGCATGGAGTTTTTCTTAAGGAACAAACATGTAAAGTAGAAAAGAATATATTCCAAGCTCAAAGGGTTCTTAATCTTTTTGGCCTGACCCCATAAAGGTGCTCTTGGCTTGAGGAATTTCACATTCTTCAACACTTCTCTCGGGTATTTCTGAGGCCGTTGGAACATTCTTTTCACAATTCTGTGTGATTTTGTTTACGCACTGGGTTGCAACCAGAGGGAAAGTAAAAATGAGTTCCAGAAATGCACTGCTAAGACGTTAGGTACATGGTTGTTCTAGTTCGCTTTCTGTTGGTCTGATGAACGCCATGGCCAACGGCAGCTTGAAGAGGAAAGGGTTGATTACAGCTTAGAGGGTACAGTCTAAGATCGAGACGTGAGGCGAGCCAGGGCAAGGAGCTTCAAAGCAGGAACTTAAAGCAGAAACCACAGAGGAACACTGCTTAGTAGATTGCTTCCTCTGGCTTTCTCAGCTACCTTAAACAACCCAGGCCCACCTGCCTAGAAATGGCACCCCTCATAGTGAGCTGGGCCCTCCCACATCAATCAACAACCAAGAAAATGCCGCCCCCAGTCATGACTGCAGGGCGATTTGATGGAGGCAATTCCTCAACTAGTGTTTCCTTTTCTCAGGTGCGTCTAGGTTTGTGTCAGATCGGCAAAACTGAACTCTGACAATGGTTGCGGTAATCACTTGAGGGAGGAAAATTAAACTAAGTAGAAATTGACTCGACTGAAGTTCTTCCTTGCCATTAAAGTGTTCAAAATTTAGGGTCCCAATAAACCTGAGGAGAGAGCTGGGGTGGAGTTTAGGTGGTAAGGTGCTTGCTTAGCATGTTAGAGTAAGCTGCACATTGAAATCCTTGTTAAACAGAGTAAGTAATTTGTAAAAGAACAGTGAGAGAGAGGAAACACGCTGAGAAAAACTGGCTTAATCTAAAAGGAGATGGGAATAAAGAATTGAAGCAAAGCACAGAAAAGTAGAAAAACAAAAATATCAATCCAAACAAAATGTAACCAGAACAAAGAAACATAAATTATATTTTTAAAATGCTAATGAAAATTAATAAGAGACTTTAATCATAGAATTTCATATTAAATAAACTCCAAACTATAATATCATTTAGTGAGATGGAAAGCTATTATGTAATATATCAGAAAACTAACAAAGTTAAGCTAGAAAATATCAATAGTATAGGTCTAAAATCGGTTTGAAACGTGCCCAAGACACGTGTTTGACTTTATGTGTAGTGTGTTTGTTTTTTGTGTTTTGGGGGTTTTTTTTGTCTCTATATCAGCAATGTGTTGAAAGTGAAAGCCAACAGAAATATAAAACTATGAATGTTTTCAGGTATGGTTTTAATATTAAATTATTGCAAATTAAGTCATCAAAAAGTTAATAATGATGTTGGAAGTTAAACACACAACACTGGGTCATGATCACCTCTGTAGAACTTTCTGTCAGCTCTTAGATAATCTTCATTCTTTCCAATTATCCAGGGAATGTTTTCAAAGACAACACATTTCAGGCAGGCCATAAAGTACATTTCAATGAATAATTTCTAAAGCCACATAGATTATAATAGCTGACCATAATATAGCAAGGTAGGAACTGAATTCCAGAAAGGGAGAAGAGACAGTAGAGAGAAGACGAGAAAGAGGAAGAATAAAGAGGCCTGGCCTTATAAAAGATGTGTTGGAACAAGAGGGAAGTTAAAGAGAGGAGAGAGGAGGGGAAGGGAGGGGAAAGGAGGGAAGGGGAAGGGAAAAGAGGGTTCAGAGACACAGAGAAATTGAGAAATACACTAACATAGGCTTGCATATCTGGAAATTTAAAAATGGTTTGAAATTCTTTATGGGTCAGAAAGGAAACCATGGTGGAAATTATGAACAATGCACATTTGGTTTGATTCACGTGGCCACGTCTGGTAGCACAGTGAAAGCCATGTAGTGGTTTCCGCAACCACGACTGCAGCTCTGAGAGTCACTGATGCTGACACAGGGACATCCCCTGCTCTCGGATGTGGGCAGAGGTCTACGTTAAAGGAAGCACACAATCAAGCAATCTTTATACATCAGATGCTTCTGAATCAGAACAAGGCAAACAAAAGCAGGGGTGTATGTTTGCAGCCCGTCCGGTCTTCAGTCAACCAAGGAAAACTCTTCCTCCAAAAGTCATGGGCTGTAGAACACAGGAAGGAAAATGTGCAGAGGTTGCACAGAGCTAACATCTGTCCTATAGAGCCGGCTCTGCGGAATCCTTGGGATGGCATTGCCAACACCCTTTCCATAACATCATAATGTCAACATTCCAAAGGAGTCCAGAGCCTCTCAGGATCTAGGATGCCAGAGAAAGGATGGAGAGCAATCCCCACAAATCCTGGGGTTTTGTATAAAGGCAACGGCTAAGAAGTAGGAAATAGCAAAACTCTGCCAACACTGTTGAGTCTGGATACCATCGTAAGAATGCCCCATTTCAATAATTGGAAGAGCACCCAAATGAGCCAAAGCTTGATGTCCCATGACAGCATCAGGTAATTACTCCTCTCTCTCCTTTCCTTTGTGTTGACAGGGGTGAGCAAAGGATGTGGGTAACACAGACTTCCTGTGGCAGATTTGGTCAATCAGCCAACCAAAATTATGTATATATATATAAAATATTTTATATATATTATATATAATTTTTTTCTCTCATATCATACATCCCAACCACATTTTCCCCCTTCCCTCCACTCCTCCCAGTTCTCCCCGACCTTATCTCTCCCCCCAGATATTTTTGACACAGGCAAAGACAACACGTTATTAAAGGGATTACTTTTGTAGATAGGTATTTTCTCTTCATATTGATTTCCTTTAATGTGATTACATTGAAAATGACTTAATAAGTAAATGTGGTGACGACGTTAAACAAAAGGTGCCTGCCACACTTACTCTATGATTCCACAGCTCAAAGTGAAAGTTCAGAAAAGGCCCAAAACTTGTGAGTGAACCCAAAAACACGGGTCAACAGTTACACAAAACACTCAGACCTTTTTCTAAGGAGATGAAATTCATTATAATGGTTTCTCAGACAAGGTCTCACTATGTCATTTTGGCTAGCCCAGAACTCACTATGTAGACCAGGCTGGCCTAGAACCAACAGAGATTCTCCTGCCTCTGCCTCATGAGCACTGGTATTAAAAGCACACACCACAACAGCTGGCTCCTTGTTTTCTTTTGAAGTCATACTTGTTTCCTCTGGAACCTCCATCCATCCATTATAACTGCAGAGAAGAACGGAAGTGGTCAACGGAGTATTCCTTCTGCTGTCCCTGTTATAAACTGGTTACTCAGAGACAAACTTAACTTCATTGAGAAAATAGCCACTATATTCAAGGGACACAGCTTCCCCTCTCAGAAGTCCCTTTGGCCTTTCCTCCTTTTCAAACACAGGCAAAGAAAACAATGACAGAAGGAAATTTCCAGAAGAAGGGAGAAGGAACTGGAAAGCATTGTTTATGGAGGAAGGCAGGAGAGTGATTCTGGGCAGGCCCAGTCACTGAGAAAACTGCAAGCTCCCCACATTACCAAATGGAAAAGAAAATAGAAGTGTCCTGTGGCAAAGGTCCTTGGATCCTTTGGTGTCCCCAGCTATAAGATTGCCCTTGTTCTTAAGCTTCTGACTAATGTTTGCTGGAGTTTAGCTAATCCCATTGTCCTTTGTGGAGTGGTCCTGTTGGCATCTGCTACTGATGCCCAACATCACTCAGACATCTGCTCCTCACATCACTCAGATCCGTGCTCTCTGTGCCCTCTTGATTACTTGCCCTGGTCCCAAGCCTGTGTCAGGACAGTGTTGTCCTCAGCATGTTGGTGACCTTTTACTGAGGCAGAAAGAGATCCAGACCACAAGGAACACTTCTTGGCCAGGTGAACACAGTAGAGATGCTAGGGGGTTGGATCTCCAACACACCGTCTAAGGGTCCTTGAGTTTCTAATGTATCAACAACCCCTGCCCCAAGTTTGCTTAAACCTGGTAGAGTGGGGAAGCTCAGAGTCATTCTGCAGTTGTACCCTTTCAGAGTCTTTTGGCTTCCTCCCTCTTTGCTCCTCTTCTGTCCTTCCTCCTTTGTCAATAGTTTCCATTTCTTCTTTCTTTCTACCAGGAATTTCCATTCGTCGTTTTCTCCGCTTGGTCTATAAGATGACATTGATCTTCCATGATCTAGCTGGACTCTGCTTTCCCAGCATTAGGGTTGCCTGCTTATGCCATCATATCTAACTTTAAGAAAAACCAAAAGCATGGATTCTGAGGATCAAACCCAGGTCCTCAGTCCTGCAAGGCAAGTATTTTATCAACTAAGTTACCTCCCTAGCCCTCCACCTCTCTCTGATAGTTTCTTACTATGGAGCCCAGGATAGACTCAAACTCAGGATAGTCCTGCCTTAGCCTCCTGATTCTCCTGGATGTTGGTATTACAAGGACACCTCATCCATACCTGTAATCTACTTGTCTATCCATGCCCATCTACCCTTCATTGTTTAATTTTCAATTAAATTTGAAAACTACTGAGTACAACACACCAGGATATTCCAGTGTACACCCATTGCTGGACTAGAGTAGACCCACCCATCACTTCAACACCTCCACTCATGACATCAGGACTACCAATAGACCTTCCAGGGTTCCAAACACAGACTGCATTTCCTGTCAAACTGACAGCCATATTAGCAAGTCCAATATTTATAATATGATGGATAAAATAAACTTGGGGGTTCCCAGCATGAGTTAAGTGGCATGCTAAGTGCTTTACATGAGTTATAGCACAACAACCCAGCAAGTTGCATATCTATAATTATCCATACTTTACCGATGACAACATGGGGTTCAAAGACGTGAAGTCACAAACCTAAAGTTAAAAAGGAGAAAACAGCGGAGCTAAGCACTGAACTCAGGCTTCTCTATCGCTGCAGAACTTAATTGTATTTTACCAACTGCAGAGAACTGAGCCCTGCACAGCAGTGAAATTCTAGACCCTCAAACCAGAAGCCCCTTGTAACAATGCATTCTTTCAAGTCAGGTGCCTTGCCCTCTGTCATCCCCAGAATTATGCATTCTGCTCCACCGATTGCTAACCAACCACCCAAATATTATACTTCCTAAAAGCACCACCAGCACTGTCAGAACAGCAAACAGAAGCAGAGATAAGCAGGGCGAAGCATAGGACAGTATGTCCTCGGACGTGGGCAGGCTGGCAGCAAAACAAAGAGGCCTGTGAAATTTAATAGGAAGGGAACTCTGCTGGAGAATGCTATGAAGGGCTTCAGGGCTTTCGCCTTTTGTTTAAAATACTTGGTTCAGGAAGAAAAATTAATCTGGAAGAGTAGGTTTTAGAAAGCTGATCTCCACTCCTAAAATGCCACATGGTCCGTGTTAAATGGGGAGACTATGCCATCTTAGAGTATCAAGCGCTCTCTGCCTTTTTTGTTTATCTATTTGGTGAGGAGAGAGAGAGAGAAAGAGAGAGAGAGAGAGAGAGAGAGAGAGAGAGAGAGAGAGAGAGAATATGTTCTCTCTTCCCACCATATGGCTCCCAGAGATCAAACTCAGGCCCTTGAGCCTGGCAGCAAGCACTGACTTTGACCTACTGAGCCCTTACTAGCTCACTTTCTTCTCGATCATTCTCATCCTTTCTAGATGCCCTGGCCATCCCTTCACTCTCTCTGTACGTGCATGTCCTCTAGCACGTCTAGTTCAAAAGCAGTAGCAAGATCTCACCAGGCAATCTGCAAGAAAGAGAAACCTATAATTATGCACTTCCTTCTGCTATATCATTTACAAAACGTATTGTCGATCCTTGACCCACCTCGAATGCCCCAGACTGGGTGTCTCAAGCTCTGTGATCTGTTCTTTGAGTATTTCTAGCATTGCTCTGAGAGTTACAGCAACAAACAACAAGGCTTGGCATGCAAATGATGTGTTGCCAAAAGGCTTCATTTCTTCATAACACTAGTAACAGGTTTCCCCATCTTAGGAGCTCCTGAGCTTCATCCCCAACCTTCCTATGAAAACCCTTCTCTTTAAGAGTTCTCCAGCATCCAGCAACACCAACAACCCCCCTTGAACAACTATTCAATTCCAAACACTAGCAATGGGGCCGGAGAGGTAGCTCAGTGGGTAAAGCGTTTGCCTTGCAAGCCTAAAGACCAAAGTTTGGCCACCAGAACTCACATAAAAATGCTGGGCATGGTGACATTCCCCTGCAATCCCAACACTGAGGAACTCAAAACAGGAGGCTCCCTGGAACTCACTGGTCAGGTCAACTAGTGAGTTTCCAGCCAATGAGAGAGGCTATCTCAAAGGAAGTGGTTACATTCCTGAGGATAGCACAGAAGCTTGTCCTCTGGCCTCCACATATATACATGCACATGCAGAGTCTTGTGTACCAGAACATACACATGAACACGTACATATGTAAAGAAATACACTGGCCTCTCCCTTGAGTCCTTCTTTCCTCAATCCTCTCAACTCAATGTGTCAGCAAGTCTCATCAGCTCTGCTTCCAAAACCATCATCCCTCCGGCCTCCCTTCGCCACCTTGTGTGACACTGGTCCTGTGCACTCTACCAAGTCTCCACTCCTTCCCTCCCTCCTCCCTCCCTCCCTCTCTCCCCGTTTCATCCTTTTTATCTTCAACCTATTCTTCAAAGGTCAGCCAGATTAATTTTCATAAAGTGCAAATTCCAGCACAGCACTCTCCCCTTTTTTCCATCACTTTCAGAATAAGATCTAAAATCATACTTATTACCCATGGGGCTGTGTGGTCTGGTTGGAGGCCTCATCTCATGCCACTTCCCATCTCAGTCACTCTGACCACAAAGCTTCTCTCTGTTCCTCAAATATTCTTAAACTCTGCTTCAAAGACTTTGTTTCCCCCGTGTGCACTGTGCAATCCCCCCCCCAGTCTCCATCTGGGTGGCTGCCCTGAGCCTCAGGGTTTCTGCTCTAAATCCTGTTGCCAAACAGCCTTTTCCAACCTTCTCATCTCAGCATCTCTCTCCCACTGTAGCTTCTGGAGTTCTTTCTGGCAGCTTCCATAAATTCAATTACCTTACTGATTTATTTACTGACTCTGTCCTGCTGTGGCTCTAACATCCAGCATAGATCCTGACGGGGAGAACAGATAACAACAAACAAACAGATGACAGACAGACAGACAGACAGACAGACAGACAGACAGGTAGATAGATAGATAGATAGATAGATAGATAGATAGATAGATAGATAGATAGATAGATAGATAGATAGATGTTACTACATTTGCCAGCGGACTACCTGTTGCACCTTCAGTAAAGCATATATTCCAAGGAAAAACCAAAAAGGAAGAAATACCACTGCTTCTAAAAAAGTAACCTTGTTAAGATTGCAGAAGACATTTTCTGATTACATTGAGGGGAGTGGTAATAAATTTGTTTCAGAGAGATAGAAATCTGTCCACACCCTCTTAGTTACTGAATTTGGGACCTTTTGAAAATTATTATTTTCTCATCAATATTTTATGAGTAGAATTTTTGACCATCAGTAGATGTCCTCTGGAAGAGCATCCCAGCTCTCAAGAAGCCCCTGGATGACTCCATTCCTTTTGACAAGGCCCGGCTTAATTGAGTCCTATGGGCTCAGATAGGTTTGCACATGTGTCTAATAAGGTAGATGGCCAATGCCTTGCTGCAGCTTTGTAAGCAAGAATCCCAAGGCATGTGGAGCACACTCAGAATGGGCCGCTGGAGAAATGCATAATCACTTATTTATTGAGTGTAGATTTCTTTAATGTTCCAAACTCTGCCTCAGGGTTGTCAGTTCAAATGTCACAGCTTGCCAGAAATGTTGAGGAATCCAATGAGCAAGACACAGAACAGATGTTTTTCTAAGCTTAACAATTTTGTTTTCCTTTGGAAAAAAAAATGCCTAGCTCCCCACCGCTGTGTATACAGGAATTGCTGAAGTTGAATCTTTGGAGAGGAACAAGAGATATGAGAAGGCAGCAAAGCTTTGGAAACCACAATGCCAGAAACCAAGCTCAAACCCATAAAAGGAAACTGGTACAGCTTCTCACATCTGGATGCAAGAGGAAAACATCGGGTTCCTGTACAGTAGTGTGTAGTCCAGAGGTTGATGAGGACAGAAGGGACCATCTAGAAGTTTGATATTTCTACATCCCAGTAACCACAGACAGAATAATAGGGCTTGAACTTCGTTTCTTTGGTTTGGACAGAAAAAAATAATAAATACAGGAGACATATTATCATTTAGTAATCCTGCAGATGGATGGACTAAGCTCAAAATACCAAAGAAAAGTTATGTCCTGCCTTCTGAGCCTTGACCCAATTACTGGACACCCTGATGCAATACTAAAATTCCTTCAACTAATCTCAGACTAGCCTGACCCTACCCCAGCACACCCTCAGCCAATCCCAAAACAGCCTGATTCATTCAATCCCAGGACACCTTGACCCAGTCCTAGGACAGCCTATCCAACCCCAGGACACCTTTAGCCAGGGCTAAGACATTCTGACTCAACTCCAGGGTACTCGTAATCAACCCCAGACATAATCTTCTCAGATAATAATGCATTCCTTTGATTTTCTGATCATGACTCTGGATTTTGGGTTGCTCAGAAAGGGAGGATACAAGTCAGGCCTGGTGGTACAGGCCTGTTGTCTCAGTTACTTGAGAGCCTAAAGGAACATTATTTCAAGTGCAGTTGGCTGCATGTTAGCAAGAACCTGTCTAAAAAGTGAAAATAATGAATTTTTTTAAAGCTAGTTGGGGTTGGGAATGTGGCTCCATTAGTAGAAGGTTTGCCTAGTACACAGAGAGAGAGAGAGAGACAGAGACAGAGACAGAGAGAACCGGGTTTAGTGCCCAGAATCACTTAAATAAACGTAATGGCACACATATGCAATCCTGGCACTCCAGAGGTAAAGTTAGGACTTTAAATCCAAGGGAATATAGTTCAGTCAGAAGCAGAGAAATTGCCTATTATACTCCTAATCCTAAATTTAGTTTTCTCTCTTTCCTCTCTCTCTCTCTGTCTCTCTCTCTCACACACCTCAACTCTCTCTCCTCTGTAGTTAATATTTTCAATCACTTGTTTTTGTTTCTCTCTACCCTCACCCACCCAATATACTCCCGTCTGCCGCCCATCAAATATAGATTGCCTAGCTCATGCCAAGGACAGCACTATGTGACAGAGAAACAATTGCTCAGAGTAGGCAGAAACTGGGACCTCGTGGTGTCAAGAACTCATAAAGGAGTAGACATGTGACCCGAGCATTGAAGTGTGGCTGGCTATTACATAACTGGATTTACTCAAGAGGCATTGGTGACCAGAAGAAAGGTGGATCTGCCCCTGGAAGTAGGAATGGGAGGTGTCATAGACAGTATACAAAGGAGACGACTCTAGGTCTTCCCAGGAGAATGGAGACAGGATTAGAGTTGGCAGAGGGAAGGAAACTTCTGCATTACGGATGGAGGGAGAAACTTGGGCCAAGTTACAGTGATGTTCAGGAGTCTGGAACATCATTAGCAAATACAGCAAGGACAGAGACGTGAGCAGACCTGCATCAGGAAGAACAGTGGGACTCTTGCAGAGAGAGATGGCAGGTGCTAGGGAGTCCCTGAAGATCCATGTTTGAAGATCCTAAAAGATACAAAATGGCCAGGCAGTAGTGGCACACACCTTTAATCGCAGCACTTGGGAGGCAAAGGCAAATGGATCTCTGTGAGTTCGAGGCCAACCTGGCCTATAAAACAAGTTCTAGGACAGGCTCCAAAGCTACATAGAAACCCTGAAAAAAAAAGGACAAAAAATTGATTTAATATAGAAGAAAAAGTTGACAGATAACATCCTCAATCAACAAAAATGAAACAAGTTGATGTGTTAACTTTCTGTGAATGTAACAAAGTTCCTGCGGAAATCAGTGGAAAGGAGAGATGGAGTAATATTTCATTTGTATTTTAATAAACAACGCTTGCCTGAAGTTCAGAGAGTAAAAAAGCCACACTGATTAGCCTTACAGACCAGGCAGTGGTGACACATACCTTTAATCCCAGCACTTGAGAGGAATGTAAGATGAGGAGACAGCTCTCACACACAGCTCATTCTGAGAGTCCTGGGGGCAGGATCGCCATTTCAGACTGAGGTAGAGGTAAGAGCCAGTGGCTGGCCATTTTGCTTTTCTGGCCTTCAGGTTGAACTCCAATTTCTGTCTCTTGATTTTTATTAATCGTGTTACAGAGGAAGTTTGCTTTTGTTCATGAGCTCAGTGTTGGGTGGGTCAGCTCCATTATCTCTGATCCTGAGTGCCAGAGTATCAAAGCATCTCAGTGAGATAGTCCTCACGGTGAGGACTGAGCGGCCTGTTAATCTGCTCACCACATCATCAGGAAGCAGAAAGAGAAGGGGAGAAGAATACCACGAGTTGGGTATCTTCAACATATGGGCTTTTCAGGGAGCATCCTAGATCAAAAAATTGGTCCAATTTGAATATGAAATGTCTCCCCGTAGAACTCATGAGTTTAAATGGTTGGTCGCCAGCTGGAAGCTCTTTGGGAAGGCTGTGGAACCTTTAGCAGATGGAGCCTCACTGGAGGAAGCTGGTCACTGGGGTGGGCATGGGGATTTATAAACAGCCCTGCCTAGGATCCCTGTTCATTTTCTGCTTCCTGATGACTGATGTGATGTGACCTGTCAGCCTCCGATTCCTGCTGTCAAGGCTTCCCCACTGTAATGGACTGTCTCCTCTCAAACTGTGAGCCAAAATAAATCCTTCCTCCTTCTTTCCTATAACATTGCTTTTTGAAAGGTATTTGGTTATAGTAATAAAAAAAGTAACTAAAAGTTGCAATGACTGGCGTCACCACTCCTCGAGACTGCGTTCACCCTCTCCCGGCAATGTCTTCTTCAATAATCAGTTGACATTACCAGTTTCTTTTCTGTCCACATTAAATCACTCTTCATGAAGTTGGGGGGGAGTAAGTGGGCCCAGCTCAATCTCTACCTCACTTGGCCATATACTGGGTGAGTTATTTGTAGTCATTGGGTCATTCTGAAATTGTTTTGCTGCTGGACTTCATATTTTTCTCCACATGTAGGGTTTCTTACGAGAGGAAAAAGGAGAACAAAAAGCATGAAGACCTTCCAGAAGGCCACCACTCCCCCCATGGTCAGATGCTACAGGACATGGAGGGTGTCTGGAGTACTGGGAGCAAAACTAAGGAGGCAGGAGAAGATGAAGCTGCAGAGGAAGGACCTTTTCTTAGTAAAATAGAACCACGAAAAGATGTAAAAGGTGAGAGCCCAACCCTGGTACCCTCATAAGCATAGGGAGGGGGCTTACAAACCAAGACTCTGGAGCTGCGGGCCCTGCCCAGGACAAGGGGAAAGCTAGCGTCACAAGACAACAGTAATACATATATAATATTTAGTATATTATACATATGTAATACTTAGCATATTATATATAATATTACATATATTGTTATAAAGCAAGTCCACTAAGCTACTACCAGCCATAGTGAAACTTTTTGGCTCAAAATCTCTACTTTCCATCTATTTCCATATATACTTGCTTTTTTCATTGTTATGAAACAATACCTGGAAAGAAGACCATAGGAGTAGGAGGGTTTATTTTCATAACAGTTATCTTTTAAAATATTTTTGTTAATTAACTCTTTGTGAATTTCACATACATCTTTACTATACTCACCCCAGCTCCTCTCCCTAACTCCTCCCAGATCTACCTCTTCCAAATTTGTGTCCTTTTTTAAATAAAATAATCCATTGAGTTCAGTTTGCACCGTCTATATACTCTTGGGTATGTGGTCACCCACTGGAGCATAGTCAGCCTGCCAAGGGCCACATCCTTCAAGAGAACTAACTTTCCCAGCAGCTATCAGTTGCCAATAGCTCCTCAGCGACGGGTGGGACTTCATCCGCACCTCCCCATTCTGTGCAGAGTTCTTTGTCTGTTTTGTACTTGCACAGTCCTTATGCACGCTGTCACAACTGCTGTGAGTTCACGTGCAAAACTGCCTTGTTGTGTCTGGAAGACACTCTTTCAATCTAGCCATTCAATGTCTGACACTCTTACATCCTTCTCATCTTCCCTTCCATGGTGATCCTTGAGCTCTGGGAGGAGGGGCGTAACATAGATGTCCCATTTAGGGCTAACCTGTAAACATTGAACAGGTATGGGTCTCTCTGTTAATCAATATCTACTACAAAAAAAAGCTTCTCTGATGAGGATTGATAGATGCAGTATAGTGACAAGTCATTAGGAGCTGCTTTAATATTATGTCCATTTAGTAAAATGGTAGTATGTTCTCTTCTAGGGCCCATGGGCTGTCTAGACACATGTTCTTGATTTGATAATGGTGCCCAGGTATGAGTTTCATCTTGTAGAGTGGGATTTAAATCCAATCATAAAGTTAATGGTTACCCCTATGATGTCCGTACCACTATTGCACCAGTGGACATGTCTGAGCAGATCAGGTATTATAGCTCACAGAGTTCACAGCTTAGTAAGACTTATGGTTACTTTCTCCTCAACAGCATGTATAGTACCAAAAAAAACCTAGTTGATAGGGATGGAGCTTCTTTATATCTTGACTATACCAATAACAGTGCCAGACTTTTGTGGGGCAGGCCTTAAATCTTAATATGTTGGCTGCGAGCATTGTGACTCGGATGGAAGGGGATTCTGGCAGTAGGGAGGCAAGGAATGCTAAGTACTACAGCTTGGGCAGTAAAGTATTCTGGCAATCGGGGGCCAGGGAATACTGAGTGTTACAGCTCAGATGGGAAAGAATTCTGGCAATCCGGAGCCAAGGAATAGCATAGGTAACAGTTTATCATAGCAGCTTGCAGCCCTGCTTTAGGGAAAGGCTTCCCCAATGTAACAGCCCTGCTCCTGTAGGGGAGGGCTTCCCCAGTGAAGTTGTTACAGTTCGGCTCTGTGTTCCCTGCCCCCCCACACACACACACTGTAACTGCTCTGCTCTGCTAGGGGAAGGTTTCCCCAGCAAAAGTGTTGCAGCCCTGCTCTGCCATGCTCTGCTCTGCTTCACTCCCGCTCCTCCAAAATGTTACTTCCCTCCTCTGCTTCATTCTGGCAAAAGAAGGTCTCACCCAAACCTTATTCAAGAGATTTATTGGGAGAGAAGAATCCAGGAGAGTGGCTGCCTCTGCCAGGGTGGAAGAAGGCAGCAGCAGACTGGACAGGTGCAGGGCCTATACAGGGCTTCCTAGGGGCAGAGTTTTTCCAGGAAGAAAATTTTCAGGGTGGGAATTGATCTGATTTCAGTCCCTTAAGCTCAGAATGGCTAGATCTCTGCTCAGGGATTGGTTCGTTTCCTGCTCAGGGATTTGTTAGTTTTCTGCTTAGTTGGTCAAGGACAGATTTGACTCTGGTTTCAGGGCCAAAGTATCTTGGAGGAGGCTGCTTGTTTGTTCCCAGCCACTTAGACCTGAAATAATCACTCAGAAGCTACATTATTTTCAATACTGTTTGGCCAATAGCTAGCTCTTAAATCCTAAACTAACCCCATTTCCATTAATCTGTGCATCACGAGGTCATGGCCTACTAGCAAAGTTTCAGTTGGCTCCAGCAGAGGCATCTGTCCCCAGTGGCAGCTATATGGCTTCTCCCTGACTCCACCTACTCTTTCTATATATCTCTTTCAGCCTGGCTTTACTCTGTTAAGTCATTGGCTGAAATCAGCCTCTTTATTAACAAATAAAATCAACACATATACAGAAGGACTTCCCACACCAAAAGTGTGTTTCTTCCACTGGCCCTTTTTAACATTTTGGGTTAAACATCTCAGGACCAAGTCATATTTCTTTCACTGGCTCTGATCCTAGAATCAAAGTGTGTTCCTTTGACACTGGTTTCAGGGCCAGGGTATATTTCTTTGGTTCTGGGTTGAGAACTAAAGTATTTCTTTCAGTGGCTTGGGTCTCAGAACCAGAATATGTTTCTTTCACTGACTCAGGTCTCAGAGCCAGGGTGTGTTTCCTTCACTGGCTCTGGTTTCAGGGAGAGGGTGAGTTTTTTGGCCTGGCCCTTTTTCCCTACGTTGGTGCTACTATTGTACCTGTGAGCATATCTTGCCAGGCTGGTTGCTAATCAAACTCAAAGAGCTCACAGTTGGTCAAAAATTTTACTTAATTAAAAGAAATTCTCAGAGAGAGGATCTGATGGAAGTGTGTGCAGCTTACATTGCCTTTGGCAAGGGGTCCGCAACTCTTTGTCCCTTATTTTGCTTTTGCATGTTTATAATTGTATTCCTCCATGCTGAGTGGAGCTTCTAAACCTTGTGAGGTTCAGACCTGAATCCCAGAGTCTTTCTCATAAAGAGAATAGCTGCTAGCCAATGAGAGTTCTCTACAAGACTGAAGAACAAATCTTGCCTCGTGCCAGCAGAGGGTGTCTTCTGAGTCATGGTAATGGTGCTGTACCTGATACGTATAATGTCAGCAGAGATAGAGACATGTCATAGCATCTTCTTCTTCTACTCTTGCAAATGCTATTTTTTAATGAAGTGGGCTTTTATTAGTTTATTTTCAAGACAATGGTTCCTATTTATTCATTTATGTATTTCTAGACATGGTCTCATGTATCACAGGCTGGCCTCTTATTCCCTCTATAACAAAAGATGTCCTTGAACTCCAGATCCTCCTGCTTCCATGGAGTGCTGGATGACAGCTATGTAGCAGTTGATCAAGATCGCATTGGGGATCAAACCTGGGGCTCTCTGTATCCTAGGCAAGCACTCTAGCCACTAAAGTATCCAGTGAGCTACACCACCGTCCTCCTAGAAGATTCTCCTTCCTCCCCCTTTTTGTCCCTTCCTTTCAGCCCCTCCCGTTATCTATGCACAGAATTACTTTATCACCAAAGTCAAGGACTTTCTACCCAGGTGTTATTCACGTTGCCTGAGCTGAGAGAACTTGAGAGAGGCAAGCTGTCTTTACATTTTCATGTCTTCCTCTAGCTAAAGGCATCAAATGCTTTGCAAATGCATAATGGATCTACTAAGTGGGCCTCAATGACAGAGGGACAAACCAAGAAGTGTTTGTCCCTTATTTACAATCTGAAAGACAGAGGTCTCCTGGTCATGAACATGGAGCTAATAGTGCAAAAGAGATTGACAAAATGCATTTGCCAAATTCTCCCCAATGACCTCCAGTGCCCCAGTCGCACAGATCCAAGTTCACTTTGTGCAGACATGACGTATTTTTTGAAAACTTACAGTTTGATCCCCAGAAAAAGTCCTCATTGCAGCAACATTTCAGAGCTATGACCACACAAGCCTGATAATGTGGAGATTAGGGAATGGATTGCCTGCAAAGCCTATTGTACTTCTTAGTCCTCAAGGAGACCTTTGGAGGAAACAAAGAAGAGAAATGACTGACAGGCAACAAAGGGGGAAGGAAAAGGAGGGGAGCCCCTTTGTTTTGGGATAAAAGCTTTGGCTTTAAAGCAGAGGAAGTGCCACCATCAGAGCTTCGAAGGTGATGTTCGCATCAAACGCTCTACCCATCTCCTGTTAGTCACCTTCTAAGGATCTCTGGCGAGCCCTCAGATACCACACACAACCATATTGATTCTCTCCCCGCTTTCTTACCTTCCCAGTGCATCTTTCTCTCCAATTCTGTTTGGAGATCAAAGTCCAACTAGCTTTCTCACCTCAGCTATAGGTGTCATTATGCCATCAGCTGGGTGACAGGAACTTTAGAGTTTCCAATGGAAAAGTGTCGTCGTTCACTCAGCAAATACTTGCTGTGCATCAAGCACTGTCCCAAGAACTGAAAACATTCTGGAGAATAAAACCAATAAAAAAAAATTATCCAGTCTCCTAGCCATCCCTGTCTTTCAGAGAACAGTTCTGTGGGTGGTGGTTCTGAGCATCCTTCCCATCCACGGGTGGTCCCATCTGGGCCGAGTAAATCTTCTCAGATGGTTGGCACGCACTCCCTCCATACGTAGTGTTTAGGGAACGTTTATCCTTGAGCCCAAGTTCAGAATCAGATTGCTGCACCCCTTTCAAGGCTGTGTGTTTTTTGTTTTCCTCCCACGTGTAAGTGATTAGACTTTTCTTCCATCTGGGGGTGTCCTCCCACTTCTGACCCTAACCGCTCAGGAAATTACAAAGCAAGTTTCCAATGGATGCTTCTGCCAGAGCAGGTTTCCACATCTGCCAACTCGCGTTCCCTTCATCCTGCAAGCCTGAGCCGGTACCGAAGGAGGAGAAGTGGAAGCCGGGTGTCCTTGCCGACTGTAGGGCTGATGAGGGGCAGAAACAAGACTGACTTTCCTTACCTGATGAAACACCTAGAGAAATGTTAGTATTTCAAATGGAATTGCGTGTGTGCGTGCGTATGTGTGTGTGTGTGCGTGTGTGTGTGTGAGTGTGTGAGTGTGTGTGTGAGAGAGAGACAGAGAGAGAGTCAGGCATGTTTGAAAAAGAAATGGGTTTGCTTTTAAATGCATGGCTTCCACAGTGATTTTTGGACTCTAAGTGTAGACAGAGGGCACAGATGATAGACTGAAGAGTCCTAGGTCTTTCTTCATCCAAGAGCTGTGTATTGGATGTGACTGAAACCACAACACTTGCTTATAATCTGTTTCTGCTCAAGGGTATCAAGGAAAACTCTGGAGACTGTAGATCAAAAGAGCCTGCTCCAATTTATCCGGACTTGGGGAAAATTCATCTTTCAGACCAATATTGCGTAATTGCACATCCTGTCCAAACATGCTCACTAAGGCTGGGTCATTTAGCAGAGCTTGGCTGTTTTTCTGAAAGGAAGAGATCACTGTAAGAAAAAAAAGAGGGGGTTGGGGGGTAGACAGTGGCTAGATCCAAGATTCAGGGAGAGTTAAGGATTCTCCACAAGCACACTGTGGAGAGATGGGTAATTTGTCTCTGATCTTGGGGACTTGTCTTCTGTGGTACAAACTGGAGTATGCTGCGCACTAATTTCTCTGTTTCCTGGTTCCCTGAGATCTGAGGAGTGCCGGCCACATGTTCCTGAAGCCAAGAACTCCACCGTGCCTTCCCTGCCACAGTGGACTGTACACTGAGAACTGTGAGCCCAAATAAGTCCTTCCTGTTGTCCGAGACTGCTTGTTCGTTCCTGGCTGCCCAGACCCAAAATAATCACAGAAACTGTATTAACAAAAACACTGCTAGGCCAATCATTTAAGCGTATTGCTAGCTAGCTCTTATATCTTTTTTCTTTTTCTTTTTAAAATATTTATTTAGTTAAAACATTTTCTTTTTCTTTTTAAATTGATTTTATTGAGCTATACATTTTTCTCTGCTCCCTTCCCCTTCTTTCCCCTCCCCATCAACCCTCTTCCATAGTCCCCATGCTCCCAATTTACTCAGGAGATCTTGTCTTTTTCTACTTCCCATGTAGATTAGATCCCTGTATGTCTCTCTTAGAGTCCTCATTGTTGTCTAGATTCTCTGGGATTGTGATTTGTAGGCTTGTTTTCTTTGCTTTATGTTTAAAAACTACTTATAAGTGTATCATAAGTACATATAATAATTGTTTTTCTGAGTCTGGGTTACCTCACACAATATGATGCTTTCTAGCTCTATCCATTTGCCAGCAAATTTCAAGATGTCATTATTTTTTTCTGCTGTGTAGTACTCCATTGTGAAAATGTACCACATTTTCCTTATCTGTTCATCAGTCGAGGGTCATTTAGGTTGTTTCCAGGTTCTGGCTATGACAAACAATGCTGCTATGAACATAGCTGAGCACATGTCCTTGTAGTACAATTGAGCATCCTCTGAATATATACCCAAAAGTGGTATTGCTGGGTATAACATGAAGGACCTGGTTGGTTTCTGTCTTCCCACCAGGTCCTACAGTCATTAGGTCCCAAAGAAAATCAAGCAAAGAGTCTACATTAAGTTATAAACTGATTGGCCAATTAGCTCAGGCTTCGTATTAGCTCTTATAACTTATATAGCCCGTTATTCTTATCTATGTTAGCCACATGGCTCAGTACCTTTCTCAGCAGGGAAGGTCACATCCTGCTTCTTCAGGGGTCTGGACAGGAGTCCCAAGAGAGCTTCCTGCTTCCCAGAATTCTCCTGTTCTTCTGGCCCCACTTTTACTTCCTGCCTGGCCAATCAGCATTTATTTAAAACATGATTGACAGAATACAGACAATTCTCCTGCACCAGCTGGGTCTTAAGAAAGCTTGTTTCCTAATTTCCTGAGAAATCACCATACTGATATCCAAATGGGCTGTACCAGCTTGCACTCCCACCATCAATACAGAAGTGTTCCCTTTACCCAACAACCTCTCCAGCATAAGTTGTCATCAGTGTTTTTGATCTTGGCCATTCTTACAGGTGTAAGATGGAATCTCAGAGTTGTTTTGATTTGCATTTCTCTGATGACTAAGGATTTTGAGCATTTCCTTAAGTGTCTTTCAGCCATTTTAGATTCCTCTGTTGAGAGTTCTCTGTTTAGGTCTGTAGTCCATTTTTTATTGGATTATTTGTTCTTTTGATGACTAATTTCTTGAGTTCTTTGTATATTTTGGAGATCAGACCTCTGTCTGATGTGGTGTTAGTGAAGATCTTTTCCCAGTCTGTAGGCTGCTGTTTTGTCTTATTGACTGTGTCCTTTGCTTTATAGAAGTTTTTCAGTTTCAGGAGGTCCCATTTATTAATTGTTTCTCTCAATGTCTGTGCTACTGGGGTTATATTTGGGAAGTGGTCTCCTGTGCCAATGCGTTAAAGTATACGTCCCACTTTCTCTTCTATGAGGTTCAGTGTGGCTGGCTTTATGTTTGAGGTCTTTGATCCATTTGGACTTGAGTTTTGTGCATGGTGATAGATATGGATCTATTTTCATTCTTCTACATGTTGATATCCAGTTATGCCAGCACCATTTGTTAAATATGCTTTCTTTTTTCCATTTTATATTTTTTGCTTCTTTGTCAAAAATCAGGTGTTTGTTTGTATGTGGATTAATATTCAGGTCTTCAGTCTGGTTCCAATGGTCCTCCTGTTTGCTTTTATGCCAGTACCAGGCTGTTTTCAGTACTATAGCTCTGTAGTAGAATTTGAAGTCAGGGATTGTGATGCATCCAGAAATTCTTTTATTGTACAGGATTGTTTTGGCTTTCCTGGGCTTTTTGCTTTTCCGTTATTTCGAGGTTTCTGAAGAATTTTGCTGGGATTTTGATGGGCATTGCATTGAATCTGTAGATTGCTTTTAGTAAGATTTACATTTTTACTATGTTAATTCTACTACCCAAGCGTATGGGAGATCGTTCCATTTTCTGGTGTCTTTTTTAATTTCTTTCTTCAAAGATTTAAAGTTCTTGTCATACAAGTCTTCCACTTTTTTGTTAGAGTTACTCCGAGATATTTTATGCTATTTGTGGCTATTGTGAAAGATGATGTTTCTCTGATTTCTTTCGCAGCCCATTTATCATCTGTGTACAGTAGGGCTACTGATTTTTTTTTGAGTTAACCTTGTATCCTGCTACATTACTGAAAGTGTTTATGAGTTGTAGAAGCTCCTTGGTAGAGTTTTTGGGGTCACTTATGTAAACTATCATATCATCAGCAAATAGTGAGAGTTTGACTTCTTCTTTTCTGATTTGTATCCCCTTGATCTCCTTTTGTTGTCTTATTGCTCTAGCTAGGATTTCAAGAACTACGTTTAATAGATATGGACAGAGTGGAAAACCTTGTCTTGTTCCTGATTTCCATGGGATCGCTGGGAGTTTCTCTCTATTTAGTTTGATGTTGGCTGTTGGCTTGCTGTATATTGCCTTTATTATGTTTAGGTATGTTCCTTGTATCCCTGCTTTCTCCAAGACCTTTATTATGAATAAATAATAATAATTATTATTTTGTTGAAAGCTTTTCAGCATCTAATGAGATGATCATGTGGTTTTTATTTTTCAGTTTGTTTATATGGTGGATTATGTTGACAGATTTTTGTATGTTGAACCATCCCTGCATCTCGAGAATGAAGCCGACTTTGTCATGGTGGATAATGGTTCTGATGTGTTCTTGGATTCAATTTGCCAGTATTTTATTTAGTATTTTTGTGTCAATGTTCATGAGTGAGATTGGTCTGTAATTCTCTTTCTTAGTATTGTCTTTATGTGGTTTGGGTATCAGGTTAATTGTAACCTCATGAAAAGAGTTTGGCTATGTTTCCTCTGTTTCTATTGTGTGGAATAATTTGAGGAGAATTGGTATTAGTTCATCTTTGAAAATCTTGTAGAATTCTGAGCTGAAACCATCTGGTCCTGGGCTTTTTTTTGCGGGGGGGGGGAGACTTTTGATGATTGTTTCTATTTCTTTAGCAGTTATAGGTCTATTTAATTTGCTTATCTGTCTTGATTTAAGTTTGGTAAGTGATATTTATCCAGAAAGTTATCCATTTCCTTTAAGTTTTCCAATTTTGTGGTACAGGTTTTTGAAATATGACCTGATGATTCTCTGGATTTCCTCCCTGTCTGTTGTTATTTCTGATTTTGTTAATTTGGATATTCTCTCTTCTGCCTTTTGGTTAGTTTGTTTATTTTGTTGATTTTCTTGAAGAACCAGCTCTTTGTCTCATTGATTCTTTGTATTGTTTTCTTTGTTTCTATTTTGTTGATTTCAGCTCTCAATTTGATTATTTCCTGCCATCTAGTTCCCCTAGATGAGTTTGCTTCTTTTTGTTCTAAAGTTTTCAAATGTTCTGTTAAGTCACTAGTGTGGGATTTTTCCAGCTTCTTTATGTCGGCATTTAGTGCAATGAACTTTCCTCTTAACACTGCTTTCATTGTGTCCCATAAATTTGGATATATTGTGTGGTCATTTTCATTGAATTTTAGGAAGTCTTTGATTTCTCCCTTTATTTCTTCCTTGACCCACTGATGATTCAGATGAGCATTGTTTAATTTCCATGTGCTTGTGGACTTTCTGGAATTAGTATTGCTGCTGAATTCTAGTTGTAAGCCATGGTGATCTGATAAGATACATGGGGTTATTCCTTTTTTTTGTATCTGTTAAGGTTTGCTTTGTTACTGTGTATGTGGTCAAATTTTGAGAAGGTTCCATGAGGTGCTGAGAAGAAGGTATATTCTTTTCTGTTTGGATGGAATATTCTATAGATATCTGTTAAGTCCATTTGAGTCATAACATCTGTTAGTTCCCTTATTTCTCTGTTAATTTTTTGTCTGACTGACCTGTTCAGTGGTGAGAAGGGAGTGTTGAAGTCTCCCACTATTAGTGTATGGGTTTTAATGTGTGATTTAAGCTTTAGAATTATTTCTTTTACATATGAGGGTGCCCTTGTATTGGGGGCATAGATGTTCAGTATTGAGATTTTTCTCTTGATGGATTTTTCTTGTGACTAATATGAAATGTCCTTCTTTGTGTCTTTTGATTGATTTTAGTTTGAAGTATATTTTGTTAGATATTAGGATAGCTACACCAGCTTGTTTCTTAGATCCATTTGATTGGAAATTTTTTCCCAACCCTTTAATCTGAGGCGATGTCTGTCTTTGAGGTTGAGGTGTGTTTCTTGTATGCAGCAGAAGGATGGATTCCATTTTTGTATCCAATCTATTAGCCTGTTCCTTTTTATAGGTGAGTTGAGTCCATTTACATTAAGGGATATTAATTACCAGTAGTTGTTATCTCCTGTTAATTTAGTTTTCATCGTTGGTGATGATAATTTGTACATTTTATTCTTCTTCGGGATTTGCTGTTATGAGATCATCAATTGTCTGTGTTTTTGTTGGTGTAGCCATCTTCTTTGGGTTAGAGTTTTCCTTCTAGTACTTTGAGTAGGGCTGGGTTTGTGGCTAGATATTGGTTAAATCTGGTTTTGTCATGGAATATCTTGTTTTGTCCTTCTATGGTGATTGAAAGTTTTGTTGGGTATAGGAGTCTGGGCTAGCATCCGTGGTCTCTTAATGTCTGCATAACGCTTGACCAGAACATTCTGGCTTTCATTTTCTCCATTGAGAAATCAGATGTAATTCTGATAGGTCTGCCTTTATATGTTACTTGGCCTTTTTCCTTTACAACTCTGAATATTCTTTCTTTATTCTGTATGTTTAGTGTTTAGATTTTTATGTGGCGAGGGAACTTTTTTTTGGATCCAGTTTATTTGGTGTTCTGTAAGCTTCTTGTATCTTCATAGGCATATCTTTCTTTAGGTTGGGAAAGTTTTCTTCTATGATTTTGTTAAATATATTTTCTGTACTTTTGAGTTGAACTTCTTCTATACCTGTTATTCTTAGATTTGGTTGTTTGATGGTGTCCCATATTTCATGGATATTTTGTGTTAAGCTTTTGTTGGATTTAATGTTTTCTTTGACTGATGAGTCTATTTCCTCTGTTGTGTCTTTAGTACTTGAGATTCTCTCTTCCATCTCTTGTATTCTGTTGTTTATGCTTACATTTGTGGTTCCTGATTATTTTCTCATAATTTTTGTTTCTATGATTCCCTCAGCTTGTGTTTTCTTTATTGTCTCTATTTCAGTTTCAAGTCTTGAAAATTTTCTTTTATATGTTTGATTGCTTTTTTTGGTCTTCTTTAAGGGATTTGTTGATGTCTTCCAATGTTTTGTTTGTCTTTTCCCCCATTTCTTTGAGGGAATTTTTTATTTCCTCTTTAAGGGCCTCAAACATTCTCCAAAAGTTATTTTTGGATCATTTTCTTCTGCCTCATCTATATTTGGTTGTTCAAGTCTTGCTGTTGTAGGGCCACTAGTTTTTACTGGTGTCATGTTGCTCTTTGTGGTGTTGTGTGTGTTCTTACCTTGTCTACCCATCTTTTCCTCTGATTGGTGTAGCTGGGGTTGTCTGTGACTCTGGTGATCAATCTTCCAGGTGCCAGTGGATCCAAGGCTCAGATGGTTACTTCTCATGGTGCAGCCAGTGCCACCATTCCAGTCACCCTGTTGGTCACTCCGCATTGCTGGAGGTCACTTCAGCATTCCCGGGGGTTTACTCTGCTCCTGTGGAGTTCACTGTCTCAGGCCTGCTCCAGCCTAGGTTGCTGGCTCAGTCCTGTTTCTGTACATGTCTCTAGTCTAGATTTGCTCCTGCAGAGGTTCCTGGCTTGGAGTTGGTCCCACAAAGGTCTTTGACTCCTATCTACTCCCTTGGAGGTCCCAGAATCAGGTGCACCTGGACCTGCAGAGGTCCTGGCTCAGGTCTACTCCCATGGAAGTCCCAGTCTCACACCCAGACCCGTAGAGGTCTTTGGTTCCAGCCTACTCCCTTGGAGGTCCCAGACTCTTGGCCGGACCTGCAGAGGTCCTGGCTTAGGCCTAGCTTCTTGGAGATCCCAGACTCACACCCAGACCCACAGAGGTCTCTGGCTCCAGCCCACTCCCTCAGCAGTTGCTTCCGTATACCCTCTCCTGTGGAGTTTGCTGTCTCAGGTCTGCTCTGGCCCAGGTCACTGACTCAGTCCTTTCTCCATAAATGTCCCTGGTCTGGATCCGCTCCTGTTCCTGTAGAGTTTGCTGTCTCAGGCCTGCTCCAGCCTAGGTCGCTGGCTCAGTCCTGTTTCTGTAAATGTCCCTGGTCTAAATCTCTAGTTAAAACATTTTTATTTATCCTTGAGTATTGTATACAAGTTTGAGGTGTATTAAGATCATATCCACCTACCCTTTTTTCTCCTTTTACCTCCCTTTCCTCCCTCCAACCCACAGGCCTCTTAGTATAATGTCTCTTTCCCAGCTGCCACCCACTCCAGCTCTGACATCTTAAATTAACCCATTTCTATTAATCTGTGTATTGCTACATGGTTGTGGCTTACTGGTAAGGTTCTGTCTGGTGTCCAGCATCTGTCACCTGTAGTGGCAGCATGGCTTCTCTCTGACTCTGCCTTCTTTCCTCCTCTATCTGCTTGCAATTCCTGCCTTGCTCTATTCTGCTAAGCCACTGGTTAAAACAGCTTCTTTGTTTGCCAATGAAAATAAAATATATTCATAGCATACAGAGGGGAATCCCACATCACCTCCTCTTTTCTATCTAAATAAAAGGGAAGGTTTTAACTTTAACATAGCAAGATTACATACAACAAAACAGTTATCTAGCAAGAATTACAGTTACAATATTTATATCTACTTTATTTTTATTATAACTAAGGTAAACTATAACTGTCAATTCTTCAACTCCATCAAGGACCACAGAAGGATATAATATTAACTAATTAAACAGAAAGTGCATTGTAAGCAACTTTTAAAACTCTAGAATTGACAGAGACATCTCACTGACTAGACAGTAACCCAAAGGTTTTCTGTAACATTGGGGCACCCATCTTCAGCCTACAGGCCCATAGTATCCAGCAGACTTTTCCATGAAGCAGGAAATTTTAAAAACAGTTCCACCTATATTGGCAGTTTGTTAGTCACTTTCTTCTGTGTCCTGTAGAATGTCTGGCAGACTCTTTCATGAATCAGGAACCCTGAAGGACTGTCTCGCCTTTAGGCAAGTTCAGCAGTCATTTTTCTGTGGGTCTTGCATGTCCAGTTCATACAGCATAACATCAAATAGTCCAGGCAAGAGCAGTTTCTTGCCCAAATGGCTAACAAACTCCATAAGGATTCTTTTTGATGCCCATTTCCTCTTGAAGTAATTGGTGCTGCCAGGAGCAGATGTGTCTCATTGTCATGAAAAGTCCTACGTTCTTAAAACATTTTGAATTCCATATTTTATTAAGTCTTTGAAAGGTTTGAAGAATAACTATCCATCTGAAATATAATGCTGTACATCTAGAAAACCTAACTAACATGACTACAAGCTTAACTATTGTAGATGATTATCTATTAACCTATATTTCTTAATTTTACATTACATTTTTAAATGAGCTGCACAAACACACTACCTTAACCAAAATATACATATTGACCTTAACTTTGTATAAATAAACCAAGATCCATACCAATGCAAAGTATTTACCTCTATATCATATCCCCCTTTAAATGTAAGCAAACATTTATAAACATCATTTGGTAATTTGGGCTTAGTTCTTCCCAAACTGCTTCTTGATTTTTGTTGGACAAAGTATTTGGGGATGTTCACAGCAACCTTTCAAGGGGTCTTGGTCCATGAAACCACAATAGTCTGGAAGGAATCCACAGGTTCTTATCCTCTGTGGAAATAAAAGAAGAACCTCTTTTCCAAAGCAACATATCCTTAGACTCAAATTTTGAAGTTTAAATACCTTTAAAATAAATATGTTGGTTTAGCAGCCTGTACAATGAAATGTCTCTCTGTACTTAGCTCATTCACAGTCAAAAAACTTCAAAGAGAACACAATAGTATACATAATCCAGACTCCAGTTTTTATGTGGATATAGCTACCCATGTTGGCACCAATTTGTTGTCAGAGACTGCTTGTTCGTTCCTGGCCATTCAGACACAAAATAATCACAGAAACTGTATTAATTAAAACAATGCTTAGTCAATCACTTAAGCATATTGCTAGTTAGCTCTTATATCTTTAATTAACCAATTTCTATTAATCTGTGTATCACTACATGGTTGTGGCCTACTGCTAAGTTTCCATCCAGCATCCAGCATCTGTCACCTGCAGTGGCAACATGGCTTCTCTCTGACTCCACCTTCTTCCCTCTTCTACCTGCTTGGAATTCCTGCCTTGCTCTACTCTGCTAAGCCACTGGCCGAAACAGCTTCTTTATTAACCAAAGGCGTTAACACATACAGAGCATACAGAGGAAAATCCCATATCACCTCCCTTGAGTTCTGTTAGGTTCTGTCACAGAGGCAAGAGATGTAGGTAATACATTGTTTAGGGGAAGATGCTGAAATAAGGTTTTCTGTAAACCCAAATCCAAGCACACCTCCCAAAAGTTTATATTGCCAGTGCCATGTGCCACTAGTGTGGAACCAAATCAGTGTTTCTCACAATACATGAGATCTTAAAACAACTGCATGTCCCCAACTGGGGACTGTTCATGAAGGCCCTAAATGACAGATAAAGTTTTGTTTTCCTCAACCATCTTCCCATATTCCACTAATGAGCCACATCTGCTCAGGTGCCTCCTGCAGTCCAACCATGGAGTGGAATTCAGAGGCTCTGATGTGGCTGGAATGGAAGAGAATGGCCCCATCTCCTTCTTGTTCCAGCTCCTCCCATGTCTCTTGATTTAGATCTTGTTTTTCTGGCAGACAGGATGTTACTGTCTAAACCCTTTATAGTTTTTAGATTTCAGTGTTCAAATGCAAAAGGCAACACATTCTTGGGTTTGTTGTGGCTCTGACAAAGCCATATTTTTTAGGATTGTACTTGGTTAAACTCCATTTGGGCCACACGTTGACTCTACCCTGTGCTGTATTGAGAGTCTGTACACAGAAAGAGGGGTGCTTGTCTCTTTCTTACATCCATTATATCTCTAGAGAGGCTCACTGAACTATCATGATGATGTTGAATTATGATGTGCACGTTATCATTTTTAAAATTCTTTACAAATTACCTGTCATAAACAGACAGAGGAAACATATTCCCAGTTTTGACAAGGTAGCCGGAAGAATGTATACAATGCTGGCAGGTGCCTCCATGCTGCCGTCAAGATGACCAAGCTTTCCACAGCCTTCTACTACCCCTTAGTGTCACGTCCACAAGATGACCACTCACCCCTGATGTATGTCACATACACATTCCAGGCAGGAAAGGGACAGACGAATCCTGGAAAACCAAGCAGGACCATTCTAGCTATATACTAGAAAATGATAAGACTCCCTTCCCCACACCAGACTTTCCCTTCTATATGACCAGAACTGGGTATATCACAGGGTCATCCCAGCTGCAAAACAATGAAATGGAAATCACTCACTTTATGACATAGTCAAGATAAATCATGATGGGAGAACAGACGGTGAGGGTCAGGGCTGACCCAAGCATCATTACGCCTGATTCACGCAAAAAGAAAACCCCATTAAGTCACAAGACTTTTCCAAGTTCACAGCACAGGCAACTAGAACACAGCACCTCACAACTTCTAAAGACCCCTAGTGTCTGTTGTGTGGGACACCCAGGGTCTTGTATGGGTAGCATTTAGAATCAATCACTGAAACACATCTACACACAAGCACTTCCTTCCATCCCCTGGCACAGCCAGCAACCTGCAGAGAAAGCTCAAGTGGTAACCAAACCCCTTAGTTCCCCCCATTCTTGTTGCTCTGTGTGTGTGTGTGTGTGTGTGTGCGTGTGTGTATACGAGTGTGTGTGATGTGTATGAGTGTGTTGATGTGTGTGTATGAGTATGTGTGGTGGGTATGAGTGTCTGAATGTGTGTGTCTGATGTGTGCAAGTGTGTAAGTGTTTGTATGGTGTATAAGTATGAGGATATGTGTGTGTGATGTGCGTGAGTGTATGAATGTGTGAATGTGTGAGTTTGTGAGATGTATGTGAATATATGAAAGTATGGATATGTGTGTGTATGAATGTGTGAATGTGTGTGTGAGTGTGTGGATGTGGATGAGTGTGTGTGCGACAGAGAGATGTGTGTAAATCTGTGTTGTGCTGTTAGTTCTTTCCTCTGATTCCACCTCATATAACAAAGCAGCAAGGGTTAGCATCAGCCTTGGTTTGTCCCAATTTATATTTTCCAGAAAATAAGAGGGCTGGTGCCAATGAGCCTTTTTCTGTAAACTGGTGGTGAAGCAGTGGCCGACAGCACACTGTAGGAAATGTAGAGGCTTGGTTCCCAGCTCCATCAGTTTCTACTGTGCGTCCCTGGCCAAGTCCTTTAGCCTCTCTCTGTTATTATCTCTCCACCACTGTATCAGAGTCCTCTTGCCACAAAGAAAATGACCACACATTGGTGGATTAAAACATCTGCTAATTATGTCCATTTTTATGGGTCAGGAAACTGAGTGGACCTTAGCTCACTCTTGTCTTTGGCATTTCCTTGTGACTCTGGGTTTTGGGCAAGATCTATTTCTTTTCAGACTTAGAACTTGTGGTGGCTTGTCTTCTTGAAGGCTTTGAACCCAAGACTATTTGGACTCAGTTGGACTCAATTGATTAGGTCAGATGTGCCAAGATAAGCCCCTTTGTTTGTTTTTATTTTCTGGGTATGAGTGTTTTGCCTGCATGTAGGCATGGGTACCATATGTGTGTGGCACCTTTTGGGGCCAGAAAAGGACATCAGATCTCCTGGAACTGGAGTTGCAGATGGTTCTGAGCTACCACGTGGGTTCTAGGAAACAAATGTGTGTCCTCTGGAAAAGCAACAAGTGATCTTAGGCAGTGAGCCATTTCTCCAGACCCTTGATCCTTGATCACTTTAGAGACAAGTGTTTAGGGTCTTTAACTACAGAATTCCTTCATCTTTTCCATGTAGTACCATAGCTATGGGAATGTTGCCTGAGCATATTCACCAGTCCAGATCACATCCAAGAAGAGGGTTCATCTAGGATGTGCACCATAGTGTGTCAGAATCATAGGCACCTTAGAATTCGGCCTGTCATACCCTATACAATGAAGATTCAGGTCCCATCTCATATGGTCATCCTGAATACTCAATTCACATGGTAGGCCCCATGCTAGGAGCTGGGGAATTCAAACAATAGTAACCTAAACCTCATTTTAAGAGAAATCACAAGCCAGGCATGGCTATGTCTGCATGTCATCCACTGCTTGGGAGGTAGATAAAAGAGGATCAGATGTCAAGGCAAATCTTGGTTACATAGAAAGTCTGAGGGCAGCCTGGGTTACATGAAGCAGCAGGGAAAGTAACAACAACAAATTAAATTAAAACAGTGTTTCTCTGTCATTAACAGCTTTCCCGTGATGCAAAAGTTGGCAAGAAGCATTAGAGCTCTAATATAACCAAATGACTTTTTGATATACAAAAACCCAATGTTTTCTTGGCATATGCAAGCCACTTTCAGAAATAAGAAGTGCTGACACCAGTCAAACTCTGTAATCCACAGGGTTATTATTTCCACTCCCAAAAGCCCCTGGTTTGGCTTCTAGCTTACTGTCAGAGAAGCAGCCATTTGACTGCTAGAGTCTGCGTGGACAAGTTGATTCTAATTTGGCGGTGTGTGAGCCCCTGCTGCCTCGGTTGAAACACTGGGAAACTGGTCCAAAGCACCCCTCAGCAAAACTCAGAAGCAATGGGCACCCCTGCACCTTCTCCTAGACTGAAAGCTTCTTGGGAGGCTCCGCCACACTCCCAGGGCTGAGAGTTGCTACTCTAGCCAGTGGGCATTCATTGCCCCGTCCCGAACACTAAAATCCCCTTTAAAATAGTGACAAAGTGTTGTGGAGATGGTTCAGTCCATAAAGGGCTTGCCTCAAAATAACAAAAACCTGAGTTCAGTCCCCTGGAACTCACAAAAACTGCAGGAGGCGCTAGATGTGACGGTGCACACTTAGAGTCCCAGCACTGGGGCGGTCCAGACAGGAGGGTCCCTAAAGCTTGCTGACCAGCCAGCCTGCTGAGCTTCAAGCAAATGAAAGACTCTGCCTCAAAGGTGATGGAGGGCCAAAGATGTCCTCTGGTCTCCACAGACATGGGCAGGGTGGCTCATGCAGGCAAGGTAAGGTACATTTGTGTAGCCTGTGCTATATAGTGAGGCCCTTTCTCAAAAAACACACACACACACACCAAAAACAAAAAAACCCTAAGCAGTGTGTTCAATCTCCAGCAGTGTTTGTCTTTTTTTTCTTAAGAGGGAAGGAACAGTTCAGTAATATGGCTGTTTTTGTTCTAAAGGGCTCAGAGTTAAGTAGGAAAATGCCCTTTTCTGTGTCCAAAGTGAAGTATTTTCAGCATCAAGGGCATGGGATTAATTCTGAGGTTATAAGCACATATTTTTAATTTTTTCCCCAGTTTCCTATAAATATGTGTGATCTCCAGGGCTTAATCCCTTCCAGAGAATGGCCTTCCTACATCTTCCCCTCCTCCTTATTCCACCCTGACCCATAGAATCATTACTAAGGATGGAATTTTAAAATTACCCAAATGTCCTGGTTATCTCGATAAAAATAAAGAGCAACATGGAGTCAGTCACCTCCTCCACTTCCCTGTGCCCCCTCTAATCTCCACTCGAGAGTACATCCCGATCTGGGTGGGGCTGCCTCTGTTGCGTGCTAAATGGACACTCCCTGAGTCCAGCAGTATGAGTCGAAAAAGCAGACACGTATCGGCTGAGGAGGCTTCAGCAAAGCCCTGAGAAGCTGGATTCTACTTCTAAAATAACGCTGGGCTAGTGGAAACCGTTCGAGATGAGAAGCCATGTATGCTCTGGTGCCTGGCGTCTAAAGGGGAAGCCCCTCCTTTCGTATCACACATATCTGAAAAAGTCCTGGGAGGCATTCCAGGGTCCAAAGCAGCTGGAAGAAAAACAGAGTTTCTGCTCAGACAGCCATCTTCACAGTCCTCTGCCCATGCGCATGTTCCCCAAACAATTATCAAGAATCTGTTAGATACCAGATACCCCCTAAACATATGGTAGCCCACCGTCACCTTACTCTGCCAATAAATGTGCAGAATTGGAGAGGTGGTTATCATTTAAATGTTTGCTCTGCAAACACGAGGACCTGAGTTTGATCCCTAGCACCCATGTGATAAATTGAGCATGGCGGCACACATCAGAAATCCCTATATTAGAAGGAGAGAGACAAGTTTCTGAAGTTCATAGCCCAGACAGTCTAGCCTAACAGGCAAGTTCCAGGACAATGAGAGACCCTGTCAAAACAAAAAGTGGACAGTGCATGAGAAACAACACCTAAGAGTGACCTCCACCCTCCACATGAACCTGCAATGACCTCCACCCTCCACGTGCGCCTGCAGTGACCTCCACCCTCCACGTGTGCCTGCAGTGACCTCCACCCTCCACACATGCCTGCAGACATGTGCACACCCAGGAACACAAACACAAAGGAAAAAGAAAAGAAAAATGAATGCTTCCAACTTATTAAAACTGACCACAGCCTCAAAATTAAATGTTTCAACAGACTCAGAAAGAGCGATTCTGAGTCATGTTTTTATATCTCATTTGGGTTTCTAGAGGGGAGCTGTTCGGTAAAGTTTATTTCTTTCTCTGGTTTTGGTTTTTTGGTATTTTTGTTTGTTTTTAGAGACAGGGTTTCTCTGTGTAGCTTTGGAGCCTGTCCTGGAACTCGCTCCGCAGACCAGGCTGGCCTTGAACTCACAGAGATCCACCTGCCTCTGCCTCCTGAGTGCTGGAACTAAAGGCTTGCACCACCACCGCCCAGCTCTTTCTCTGGTTTTAATCCTTTGAGAAATTCAAGTCTTCCACTCAGCCTTCAGGCAGTGTTGGAGAAGCACACAGCACACAGCACCCCTGACTGAGGAAGCACACAGCGCACAACAATCCAGACCCTCCACAACAGCAGCTCCTTCTTGGAGGAAAAGGAAATGCATGAACAATAGCTAAGAGCAGGGTTGGCCCTTAGAAAAAACCTTCACAGAAAATTTAAAGGATCCAGTGGCCCTGGGGTTCACGTGTGGGAGAATGAATAACCCTTCCCTGCATCCTTGGGTGACAGAATACATCTAGGAAACTCAAGAATCCTGAGCTGGCCGGTAGGAAAAGTGGTGATTAACAAATACAACAATGAAATTGTTTGCTCTAGGATTTAGGATCCTTTATTATATTTTTAATATAAAGGAGTCTCAGGACTAGAAGGGTGGCTCAGAAGGTAAAGGGTTTGCTTTGAAACCATGAGGACTTGAATCTGAATTCCCAACACTTGGATAAAAGTCAGGCGCAGCAGCAAGCAGCTATAATCCCAGCACCGCAGAGGCGAACACCAGTAGATTCCTGGAGGTTGCTGGCCAGCCAGCCTAGCTGAACTGACGGATAGCAACTGAGGAATGACAGGCAAGGTTTTTCCCTGGTCTCTATGCATACCCACACACATATGCACCTGCATGTACAAACACACACACACACATGCACACACACACAAACATTCATGTGGACATCGGGCATCTTACTTAGTCTCTCAACCTTATTTTCTGGTAGAGTCTCTCACTGAACCTAGAGCTTACCCATATACCCAGACTAGCTGGCCAGCAAGCCCAAGATCCTCCTGTCTCTGCCTCCCAAGTACTGGGATCACAGGCATGGACAACCACACCTGGCTTTTATAATGAAGGTTCTGGGGATCAAACTTGGGTCCTCACAATTGCACAGCAAGCTCTTTACTAAATGAACTAACTCCCCAGCCCCAACCGAAGCAACTTCTGCACTCATTAGCCGTGCTGTATAGCTGGGGGGAAAAACTACGTGGTCAACAAATCCTACAGTATTTACCATCTGGCCTCTGAGGAGAAAGTTTGCCAAGCTCTGCAATAAGCTAGAATTCTGCATTCGTGCAGCCAAAGGAAGGGTTTACACAACTGACTCCTTAATTGACCTGATTAAACAGTCGTGCTGGGGCCCCAATGATATTCTCTACTCCATTAAATCCCCACAATGAGGACCCACTCATCTTACAGAGCTCAGCAAAACAGCTTCCTGATGATGCACCTGGCTGAAAGAATTACCCATGCTCCTCATCACGCTCTCAGAGCTTCCACAAAGGCATAGCCAAGCATTACCTAGGAGTCATACGGCACCCTTTAATAGCTAGGGTTCTCTAAAGAAACAGAGCTGACAGAAAAAAAATACATTTATTAAAGGGGGGATTCATTGACTTGGCTAAAGGACGTGGTCCTTTTACTCTAACAATGGCTGTCTCACAGTGGGCATTCTAAGAATACGGTACTTATTCAGCCCAAGAGGCTGAATGCCTCAGCAGTTCCAACAGGGCACTGAAGGCCTGGAGGGTTCCTGGCGAGCTGCTGGTCTTCAGTCTATGTCAGAATCCCAAAGAAGTTGGGATGAACCTACTGGTGAGAGTGCCAGCAAGCAGGTGTGATGTGGGATTTTCCTCTGTGTGCTGTGAATACGATTGGTTAATAAAGAAACTGTCTTGGGCCCATGCAGGGAATAGAGGTAGGTGGGGTAAACTAAGCTGAATGTTGGGAGAATTTTGGTGGAGTCAGGGAGACGCCATGTAGCCACTGGAGAGAGACACCGAAACTTTACCGAGTAAGCCACTGCCCCGTGGCGATACACAGATTACTAGTAATGGGTTAAATTAATATGTAAGGGTTAAACAATAAGAAACTGGAGCTAATGGGCCAAGCAATGATCTAAATAATACAGTTTCTGTGTGATTACCTCGGGGCTGAGCAGCCGGGGATGAAACAAGCAGTCTTCCAAGTAGAAAGCAGTTTCCTTCTGCCATGTCCACCTGGAAATGCCACCAGAGGATGTCACTCACATTTAGGGTCAATCTTCCTGCTTGAAATAATCTAACCAAGAAAACCCCTCACAGCATTGCCAAGTGGCTTGAGATTAGCCACCCCATCCTCACCACGGCTTCCATTCCATTCTTGGCGGAGGGTGTGTTGTTGTCTCTTGTCATACCCTGTGGTCAGACTCCACAAAATTAACCCCATTCATGCTTGTGTAAAAACAAACAGATCAGAGATCCTGGAATACAGCCTCTCTCTTCTTGCTTGTTTGAAACAGATTGGAGGTTGCCAACCCCTCTGGGAGCTGTGAATCCACCTCTAATCTCCTCAGGTCTGACTGACAGCAAGGCTGCAGGACGGAGCTGTGAATTATCCCCTCCAACAACAAAGAGCTTCCGAATATACGACGTGAGTCCTCTTTCTTCTCCTAACCTGTTGCAGACGGAGAAGATGTGTCCCCACAGAAGAGTGAGCTGAGAAAATGAGGAGAAGTGGCTGGGTGGGATGGGGGGACCAGAGAGACAGGAGAAAGTGGTTTTGACTCACCAGGATTCTCACCTTGACCCTGTCCCCGGCCTGCCACTGTACCAGATTAAAAAGAAATGAAACCCTACAAGAATGAGAATGGTACTGCAAAACCTCACCTGGGGATCTTTCAAAAAAGAAACGCATGGGCATTTAGTTCCTCTTTAAGTCACTAATGAGTTCATACCCATTGCCTGATAAGATAACATTTTAAATGTGCTGGATTAAATACAAATATTATTATTACTTTAAAATACTTATTTCGATATTCCCATGTGTATGTATGTGTTTGTCTGTGTGAGTGTATGCCTGTATGTAGGTTCCCACAGAGGTCAGAAGACGGTGCTGGATCCCATGGAGCAGGAGTTACAGGCAGTTGTGAACATCCCAACATGGATACTGGGGCCTAAATCTCAGATCTCTGCAAGAGTAGTAGATGCTTTTAACCATTGAGCCATCTATCTCTCCAGCCCCTACTATTACTTTGTAATGTGACCAATAAAATATGCCAAATTACAAAAAGGAGAAGGAGAAGGGGAAGGGAAAGGGAAGAGGAAGAGGAGGAAGAGGAAGAAGAAGAAGAAGAAGAAGAAGAAGAAGAAGAAGAAGAAGAAGAAGAAGAAGAAGAAGAAGAAGAAGAAGAAGAAGAAGAAGAAGAAGAAGAAGAAAAGCTCATCGTCACAGTTCTCTGGTGCATTTTCTATCCTGGGACACCTCCATTTTGCCTCATTGTCCTGAGTTTCTGCTGGGTGTGTGTGTCCACGGCAGAAGTCTGGTCTTTGCCTCTTGATGCCCTGAAGGTCCTTTTGTCTTTCCTGCCACTAACGGGTTAACTGATTTCCCCAAAGGTTCATTTCACTTTGCAAGAAATCTGTTTCCCCAAAACTTCAGAGTTATTCTGAATCTTTAATCCCTAATATATATCTATCCAGAAAATCCAAATCCAAATGCTCACTTGGGTGACAAATGTCTGTAGGGAACTTTCTACACAGCGTGTGAGATCCGTTTAGGTGACTAAAACACAGGTCCTGATCACAAGACCCTTAGGGTCTAATTGGAATAGGTTCAGATAAAGAGACATTAGCAGTAAGTCACATAGACTCAGAGACCCTATGAGAGGATGCCTTGAGAATCCTGAGGGAAACTAACTCCGAGAAGGCATTAGAACAGTCTCCAGCGATGGTGATAAGTTAATGGAAGCCAAAATAAGAGTCATGGAAGATGAATAGAAGTGAAAGGGAGAGAAGGCAAGAGAGCAATGGAAGCTGGGGTGGGTAGGATGCAAGCAGGAAAGATGCAAACTTAGGTCCTGTACTGGTAGGATGATGGTGAAGGATGTTGGTGATGAGGAAGATGATGGTGACGGAGGCGGTGAGCCATCTAAAGAAAGTCCACACGGCGGATTGGGGTGGACAGCAGAGCTGGCGGTGCTGAGGGATGGAAAAGCTCACTCATCTTTCACTGAAGAGAGAGCTCCACATGAGGTCAGCTCTGGTCAGAGCAGATGAGGTTGTCTTGTTCCATCCGAGGTCCATTGTCAACAAGCTGTGGCTCCTCATGGTGAACCCTGAAAATGGCCTTTTTTTGAAAGAGTCGCTGCACTAAAGCGACATAGAGACACTTAACTCTACTGCCAGAGAAGGTGACAAGCCAAGAAAAGCCTGCCTTTCACCTCACCGAGTCTGAGTCTTCCATCTGGGAAGGCAGAGGCTTGATTCCTGAGGTCATGCTGGCCTCTAATGTCAGTCAGCTCCTCAGTCCTGCTTCAGGACAGCTATGTCACTCCCTGTCTGGTGTCTTTCTGGTCAGTCCTGGAAGATGCTGGAGAAACAAAGCACGGTCCTCTTTCCTGCTATGTGGGAGAAAGGATGTGGTTTAACTCCTTCGCTGGGACCAAGTTCCTGCGGTGAGTTCAGCCTCCCACTTCCCAGCACACCCTCACCCTGCCAGATGCCTACTTAGAAAGAGCGGGGACACTCAGCTCTCAGTAGCCCAAAGCCATCAGCCACCAGTCTCGGTTACTGGCCATATTCTCGGCTCTGTGGAAACAAAGAAATCAAGATGTGGATAGAGACAGCAATTGCTGGGACTCCTCCACTACCAAGAAAGCCAAGAAGTCCAGAGAAAAGTCCTCTGGTGAGGAGTGGAGGATGCTATTCCACTGGCCACACATGGGCAAGAGGAGGCACTAATTGCATAAGAGAAACTGGTGTTGTCCAGGAAGAGCTTGGGACCTGTTGACAGTCCAAAGGGACAAGGCAAGAAGAGAGCGATGAGATGAGAGTAATATGGCCTGAAACAGGGAGAACCATGGGGACAATGCCTATTAGTCATTTTTCTGGTGACCGATCAAAATGCCCGATGTATGCAACCTGTGGAAGGAAAACCATGATGGGGACACCCACTGAAACAGCTTTCCTGAGCTAATGGGCACTCACCAACTCTGGCCAGACAGGGAAGGAACCAACATAGGACCAAACTAGGTCCTCGGAATGTGAGGAGGGGAGGGAGTTGGAACTGGAATTGGTGTGTAAAATGAAAAAAGATAATTTTTAAATAAAAATAAAAAAGATGTAAAAAAAAAAGATAGAAGGCAAAAGTCAGTGAAAGTCACTCTCATCGATGAGAGGCATGAACAAGAGCCACCTGTTATAGAATACAGTTTGTCTTATGGTGTGTCCATGGTAACTGGTCCCTTTGCAGGCACGTATGACCCGTCTGCCCCAGCAGGGCCCTTTCCGGCACCTTATGGACATGAAGGCAGAGAAGAGATTGGCAGGCTGGAAGGAACGCCGCGGCCGCTTTGGTGATGTCAGCATGCACAAGTGCTATCAGTTCGGACAGATCTTCTCCCCTTTCCAGGCTCTGGCCACCACGGTGAGTTTCCACCACAGTGAGTTTCAACCACGGTGAGTTTCAAATTAAGTCTTGGGGGTGAGGCACTAATGCCAGACCTCAGTTCTTTGTCCTTTTCAAGAGTGTATTTGTCAGCTGGGCGGGGGTGGCATGCACCTTTAATCTCAGCACTTGGGAGGCAGAGGCAGGCAGATCTCTGCGAGTTCAAGGCGAGCATGGTCTACAAGAGCTAGTTCCAGGACAGGCTCCAAAGCTACAGAGAAAACCCTGTCTTGAAAAAACCAAAAACAAAAAATAAAATAAAAGAGTGTGTTTGTCAGTTCTGGCACCAATAATGCTGAGTAACAATGGATTAAAACTAAACTCCAAAGCTCGGTATCTTAGAATGGCAAGCATCTAATCTCCTGACTCATTGTCTGTAGAAAGATAGACTCCCGCCTTTGCTCACAGAACAGGAAGGGATGAGTCTTCCCATCTGCATTATACACAGCCTCTTACGTTGCATGGGACCATGACCTGTCAAAGAAGTACAGGGGAAGATTAGAGGCAGTGGCTACAGCTTTGATGTTCAGAAGCGAGGGAATTTCAAGGGAAGATGTAGACTGGGAAGAAGGTGCAATTGGCATTATAATCCTATGGTCCGAAAACTTGAGTGTGCCTCCACACTCCTTGGAAAGCTTGATTAAAATGTGGATCCCAGGGACTGAGGGAGATGATGTAATGGGCTGTGCAAGCATAAGGGCCTGAGTTCAAACTCCCAAGCATCTATAGAAAAAGCTCAGCATGGCCTCATTCATGCCTGTGATTCTAGCACTGCGGGTGGGGCATAGTGGATGCCAAGCCTAGCTATAGGTTCAATGAGAGAGAACATATATCAAGAAAATAAGGAAGAGAATGATAGAGCAGGGCATCTACCATCTTCTTCTGACCTCCATGTATCCATGGATGCACACACAATACATACACACACACATGCACACACACACGCAGGCACGCATGTGTGGATCCCAGACTTTCGTGATTTCAATTATGCAGACCATTCTGGGCAGGTGGGGGCTTGTATTGCCTTCTTAAATGATTCCATACCTATTGCGTTTGTGTTATTGCTGAGTTGGCATACCCCAACCTTGCTCCTGCCGTGGCACACATCAAAAATTATGCATCTTAGAAAGCACAATGGGCAAACTTAGGAGGCCACTAATGAGGTTAAACAACCAGAACCCAAACATGGAAGAGACAGGATATCAACTAGAACTAGTCAGAGCCCTCCAGGGTATGCTGGAACTGACAGTTACACATCTGTACAAATGCAAATCTGAATGTCAGAATCAGCCAGGCAATTGGAATTGTTAGCATCCAAGTCTTCTTCAGAAAACAGCTAAAGAAGAAGCTTGGGGTTGGATCCCAGACATCACATCAACAGGTCTCGAAGCCCCGTGGATGAAGTGGCCGACTCATTCTGGTTTTCCCAAGAATGGTGTACTTGCCCCCAACTTTTAGCATGTGAAGCCATGAGCCTCAGAAAACCCATAGGTCCCTGTTCTAAAAGCAAGTATCCCAGCTCCCTGAGACCAGAGCAAACCAGATGGTTATCACACTAACCACCAGTGACTCCCATGTGAAGCTGAACTTGAAAACTAATATTCTCCAAACTTTCTAGAAACTAGCCAGATTCTTCTTCTGTCCACTGGCCAATATTCTTCAGACACTGTGCTTCTGTCAGGACCCAAACCCAGGAATGAAATACAAACCCCCAACCCCAAGGAGCTTGTGTGCTTCCAGGGAAACACTGTCACCAACCAAAAGAGCATTGCAGATGCAATCATGGTAAGTAGCTAATGAGAACAGGCATACACTGGTTACTCCGAAGGAGCTAAGAGTCATCTATATTAGCACTGCTCTCTGACAAACACACCACACACACACACACATACACACACACACACACACACGCACGCACATACACGTGGTCTTCCTGCAGAACAAGTCCCAAGAAGTGGATGTGGTTGCCTTCTCCGTGGGAAGAGACTATTTCCCATGTGCTAGAAGGTAGAGTGCCCAGCTGTTGAGTTCTTAACACATGTCATGTTGTAGTAGTGATCTTTCTGTTGTGTGATAACACACTTTGACCAAAGTCACATAAGGAAGGAAAGGGTTTATCTGAGCTTATGACTTCAGAGAAATAGAGCCCACAATAGCGATGATACTTGCAGCATGGTGGCATCAGGAAGCTGGCTGATGATGATATTCCACAAACAGGAAGCAGAAAGAGAGAACAGGAAGTGGAGCAAGGCCATAAACCCTCAAAGCCAGCCCCCAGTGATGTATTTCCTCCAGCAAGGCCCCATCTCCTAAAGGTCCACAACTTCCCCAAACAGCACCCCTCGGGGATGAGTGCTCAAATATATGAGCCCACCGGGGCCATTTCTCACTCAAGCATCTCCTGGGTGCAGCACTGAAGACTGTGCGAACACTTAATCCACATGCACTCTGCCAAACGAGCATCACGCTCACTCTCCACATGGTATCTCCACAAAAACTAGAAAAAAAAAACCAGTTATTTGTCTGTAACTGTTGGTATCCCAGAGCAAAGCCTGGGTCTGAACGTGGGGAGGTTCAGCAGGTGGCTCCCATTGACAGCTTCCTTTGGTGATGTCAAGAGGTGCTCTCAACCCCCGTGCTCCTTCTCACCACGACTCTTCTCTGCCTCGTAGGAGATGCGAAGGCTGGTGTTGCCCCGGGACCTGCCCGTAAGTTCTCAAATGCAGAAAATAAGCACTTCATCCCTCAGTGACATGAATCTCCAGGATGTACCCCTGTCTCCCACAGAGCTGAGCCTGGGGAAGGACGGCAGCCACCATGAGAAAGAGAAATCAGTGAGCCACATGAAAACGCCTTTATTCCCCCCTGATAGTTAAAGCAACAAAATATAACGACATGAAATAAAATTGCAAAACTGCCTTGTGGTCCTTTGCTGCAAGACTGTACACGAAAACAGGTAATATCCGGGCATCCGAGACTGTTGAGCCAGCCTCGCAGATGACAATGCTCAGATCGTCTAAGAGATGGCCGTATCGTGCCCTGTGTGGATGCCCTGGGGAGGGCTGAACCATTAGGAAGTGTCAAAGGCACAGCCAGACCCAGCGCCTCTTCCCTCAGAAGCCTGAAAACTTCTTCTTAGGGAAGAAGAAGGCAGCGATCCCATGCACCAGGAGTCCTGCTCTTTTCACAATTGCTCATTGGCGATCCCCATGATAGCAGAGGGTCATCAGTGTGGCTAATCACAGAGCATGTCAAGTACTGTGCTAATGCTGGGAGGGGGGGAGAGAGCGGTGGCGGGAGGGAGAAAAACAGAGTGAAGAGAGAAATTCTGTGAAACTCTCCTGGGTTCACAGACAGTTCCTCTTTGGCTGGAATGGGGTGGGTCATCTCTCCCGTAACTTCAAAGGGAGCTAATAAAGGTCATACTGGGAGTGTACTGAGAGAGAACATCTGGTATCAAGAAAAGATACATGGCTGATGGGAAAGCAATTAATATCTGGGTCACTTGGTGGTTTATAAGCCAGACCGTTACAAGGAGAAATGTCTATTTAAGCTCAATGAAAAGAAGCCTTTTTATGGTTTTTTGTTTGTTGTTTTGTTTTGTTTTTCAAGACAAGGTTTCTCTGTAGCTTTGAAGCCTGTCCTGGAACTAGCTCTTGTAGACCAGGCTAGCCTCGAACTCAAAGAGATCCACCTGCCTCTGCCTCCCGAGTGCTGGGATTATATAGCTGCTTCCCCAAATGGACTCTTCCACCATAAACAGCTTCCATTTTCTTTGGATGTTTAAAAGCAATATGTGCTCATAATAAAAACTGTTCAAAAGTATTTTTAAAGATAATTATCACGAATCTCAGTATTTGAAGACAATATGTGCTTGCATCTGGAACTTTTGGATCATCTGTCAGTGTCTTATCCTCACTGACTATGGCTGTACTTGGGTCAAGGTCTGTTTTCAATGGTTGGTATTAAGTTGTCTCATCGCACCACTGCCCAACGTCTCTCAAAAGGTCAACTGGTTCCTGGTCATCAGTTTCACTTCCAGGTCATCAATAAAACTACTAGGCCATATGGACACACAATACATCTCTCACCTCAAAGAAAATTAGAAATAGTTTATTCTAGAACCCAAAATGAGTAACCATAGCCAAGAAACACAGACTTGGGTTACCCCAAATCCCATACTCCAATTGGTAACAATTTATGAAGTTTTAATTGTAACAAAACAAAGAAAACCATAAGACAAGACTCTTTCAAATACCTTTGTGGGGAGATCAGGCAGGCAGCTTAAAGCACAATAGGGAGATCTCTGCTGTAGGCCTCAAATGCCATCTGGCGACATTCTCAGTCTCTCGGTTGGGTGAAGCTTGTGGTGTGTTTTTCTATTTCAACAGGTTTAATTTTCCAGTCACAGAGATGTGAGGTCAGAGAGGTGGGCAGGGAGTTGCTATCAAAGGGCTAAAGATAGCCCAAGATAGTAATATTTAGGATGTAGACTGGCAAAATCCCAACCCTCCATATCGCTGAAGTTCTGATCAGCTAATGAGTCTTGCAGAAGTTTCTGCGGAATGTGTGGTTCTTAAAGAGGCCTCGGAGTAGGCACAGAACACATCCAGACAGCAAAGTCTCAGCACAAAGGTTTTATTACCCAGGAGGGATAGGGTGGGGGCTGCCTTAGGAGCAAAGACAGCAGCAGGTGTTTCTGCAGGAGTGGGTTTCTAAGGAGAAAGGGGAAGTCTGTTAGGAGGAGTTATCAGGAGGAGGAGGAAGAAGAAGAGGAAGAAAAAGAAAAGGAGGAGAAAAGCACACCACAAAACTAATCCTCTCTTTTTCCTCAGTCAACCTTTTCCAGAGATTCACGGACCCTTTCATCTGTAAAAGGCACACACACACACACACACACACACACATATACACGCACGCACGCACGCATGCACGCACACACATACACACGCACGCACACACACACACACCACTATGATGTTGGTTTCTGAACTACATGAGGTAGAGAACCCCAGTTTCCCTCCTTTTCGTCACCTCCCCCCATCCCCACCAGTGAAGTAAGCAGCTCCTTTGCAGCTTTGTGGGCTCATTCGCCTTCTTGCTTCCCTTCTCCCAAGCATCATCAACAAGCACATTGTGTGTGTGTGTGTGTGTGTGTGTGTGCGTGCGTGCGTGTGTGTGTGTGTGTGTGTGTGTGTGTGTGTTTCTCATCCCTCTTGGCCCAAGGGTTTGCAAATGAGAATTCACAAATCTTTTTAAAATAAAGCTTTATTAGACCACAGACCTGTTCATTTGTTAACACATTGTGTATTGATGTGAGAGAGCTACTCCTCACAGTTAACTAGTTACCAGGAAGACCCCACAGCTCATAGTTAAAATATTGACTATCTCACCCTTTCTAGAAAAGGTTGCCACACTCTCTTAAGCCAAATCCCTCTCTACAGCTCTGAATTTTTAAATTAGAATTAATTAAAATATCTTATTTACACTCAATTTAACGAATTTTTATCTCTCTAAAGCCTAAGGTCCATGTCTATGCCCATCTCTTCTTCCTACTTCCAAGTATCAATTCAATTGCCACCAACACCAACATTCACTGAGTAGTGTCTCTTATACTCAGTATATTGATTTGCTTAATTTTGTAACCATGTTATGAACCAGGGAGTCATATTATCCCCATTTTACAGGGGAGAAAATGAAAGTACAGCAACATAAATGCACATAGCTAGGAAGTAGTAGACCCAACTGCTGGTCCTAGAAGATGTGGGTCTCATCCCCTGTACAAGCACTGAGCTATCTTGCATGCTCTGTGATGGTATTTTTCCCTGTTGCACCCCCATCCTTTGTGTTCCAAACCCCTTCCTCCTTCCTGACTGAAGCCTCAAACAGAAGGCTTCTATGTGCTCTCCTCTACCTGCTAAGAGATCACACTGTCAGCAAAGGAAGCCAAGAATTTATCCAGGTCTTTTCCTAGAATGACCCACAGTGGGCATCCGCCTAAGGTGTCCCCTCCATGGCCTTATTTACCAGCCTGTGGATCACTTAACATGGTCTCTGTTAGAAAGAAACCATCCTGCACATTCAATGTAAGACCTGGTCACCTGTGTGGAGGCTCTCTCGTTGGAACGAACCACCCCTCTATCTGCTTACACTCCCAAGAGAAGAAAGATTTCCCACACGTGGTTCTGCCTCATGTAGGAGTCAGGGGTGGGGGAGTTAACCTCAGTGGGCCTCACCTGTGTGATTTCTTTTAACCAAAATGTAGCTGCCTACCCAGAACCCGAGCTGACTTGAAGCTCTGTGCAATTCTAACGGAGTGAAACAAGAACTTGAGAGACACAGGATAGATTTCCAACACTTTGACCGCATGCCCAAGGCTGGAAGGAACTGTCAATTTCCTTCACAATTGCCAACAAATCTGTTTTATACACAGCTATGTGGGAGCTCATTGAATTGTACAGAGCAAAATGTGCATGGGGGAATCACCGTCTTCTAGAACTTGACTGAGGTGGTGCTCAGAGGTGAGAGGTGGCAGTACGTACCACACAGTCCGTTCCCATGTCCTCGTTCCAGGCAGTGTGTTAAGGACTTTGGGGAATTTGCCTCACTCGGTCCACACTATTGCTCAACTGAAACGTGCCATTACAATGAAGATAAGAAAACGGAAATTCCAAGTTTATCATGGCTGATTTAAACAATCGGTGCCCTATTCATAATTTTACTGAAAATAAACCTTCTAGCTCTTTTATCTACCACCTAAAAATGTGGTGTAGCACACTAACCTTCCCCTTCTAGAATCCCCTGATGACTGAATTCCTTTCTTAACTTTCTCCATGGAGGAGTTCACCAGACGTGGACTAGCCACACCCACCTTTAAGCTGACAGACAGGGATCTCTCTCCCTCTCTCTCTCTCTCTCTCTCTCTCTCTCTCTCTCTCTGTGTGTGTGTGTGTGTGTGTGTGTGTGTGTGTGTGTGTGTGTGTGTGAAAACTCTTATCAGATTTTTTTATGAGGCAAAAGAATTCCAGCCCTGGAACCTGCTAGGGCTGGGGAACTGACTGGGAACACTTGTAACAGGGAGAACTGATAGAAATGAGAAAGAGAAAGAAGAAGAACAAAGAAATATGCCTAGATGGAACCTGTTGTGAGTAGACTTCTTAACCCTCAGAATTTTAATCCCCCTATTGTTTTATCATGGCACCTTAAATTGAACCCTGAAAGGAAGTCTTAAAGGCTGGAACTTTAAGTGTGCCCCCCTCCTCATGCTTCCTTCCCCCTCTTCTGAGGACATTGGACCAAGCAAGCACCCTTAGCCTGGATCCGTTCTCCCACAGTGCTTGCCAGATGCAAAACAGGCCCAGTCAGCACTGGTTTCGCCGGTTCCTACCCAAGTCTGCCCTGAACTTTGCTGGTCCCCACGCTCAGTCCCCTTGGTGAAATAACTCAGGCATTTGTGGCAGTCCACAGTTCCATTTTCTGGGATTTTAACTACCTAAATCCAACCTTGGTTCAAACACACGAAACAACAAAAAACAATTCTAGAAATAAACAATTCATAAATTTCAATTTGTGCGTTATCCATAAGAGCATGGAGAAACCTCACGCTGTGGGTCCCTTTCTCTCTTGGGGTATGAATCTTCCATTTACACCTCCACTCTATGTGGTACCTGCTTTCTAGTTGTCTCTGTTCGAAGATCAGTCCTCTTGAAAACACAGCACTTATGTTCAAGTAACATTTATTTTACTTAATGTCCTCATAGTACAGGAGCAGTAAAGCCAGCAATTTTATCATAAAGTATTATGATTATTGGTGAAGGTCTCATATTATGTTTGATTTATAAATTAAACTTTATCATAGATGTGTATGGATAGGAAAAACTATATATATACACACACACACACACAAAATTCAGTACAATCAGGCTCAGATACCAAGAGTTTTAGAACATAGCCCTTCCAGACGAAGGGACACTGTACAGCAAATACTAATGGCTTCATCCGCCGCTGCTTCCCACCAGTGTCCTCTGATTGGAGCTGCTGCCTTCTAGAGCTACACATAAAAATGAGAACACTGACCTCCTGGCAGTTGAGTAGGGCAGGGAGGCTGGGTAGAGCTTTGAAAGCTGCCTGGTCATTTTAAGGGAGGCAATGGTGGGATTGTATCTGTTAGCAAAAGGTCACTAATTTAACTCTCTAACTTAAATGTCCATTAGCAAAGGAACGGATGAAAATAATGAGTTGTTATGCACATAACAATTGTTTTTCAGCCATAAAGAAAAGGACTAGCTGCAGATGATTATGTGAATTAATTCAGTCTCCAGAACATAGTATCACATGTTTTCTCCCATTTGTGTGCCCTAGACTTAACAGATACATGAAATCATATATAGAGAGATGACATGAAAGCAGAAACAAGCCTGTCTGGGAATAAAGGGGACTAACATAGATGAGAAGGGGGAAGGGTATGTGCTTGAAGTACAGTTGCATACATGGCAGATAATGGTCTTATGTAACCCTGTATGATGAAATAAAGAATGATCCTAATACATCATGTGTAACGTGAGAGCATTGGAGATGAGAGATGCCAGTGTCATGGAGACAAGATGACAGAGACAGGTTTCAGCAGACTAGCCCTATCTGGTGACGTTGGAGTGGGTAGTGTGGGTAGCACTGAAAGGTTTCTGAATTATCTCCCGGTTTCCGGTTTAAGCAACTGGGTGGATGATGGCGGTGCTTCCTGAAATCTCAGCCCTGCACACCCCCCACCCCAAAACACAGGACCCGAACTCTGTGTGAAACTGAATTCCAAAATTCAAACCACAGACTCGGCCCTCAACGTTCAAAACCAAAGCCCAGGCAGAAGGTGCAGGAAGCCTGTACTTTTACCATTTAATTAATACAGGTGTTTTCAAGCAAGGTTTGATGCTTATAACGGAGCCCAGTTTTCAGGCAGCCACATAATCTAGTAAAACAGAGAGAGGAAGAAGCAGCCTCTTTCACAGTTGGGCTTTGTTTTCTTTTGTTCCTATTTCTTGCTGACTAGAGCTAAACGCTGCCATATGTTCAGAAAATGTCCAGCGTTTGCATGTTTGAGGACTGTTTTTCTCTCTGTGTTTTTTTTTCTAGATATTAGTTTTATCCGGTTGAGTCTCGGAGTCTTCAGCTGGGTAAATCTTTAATCTGAACTTCATACAAACAAAATAAATAAATAAGACATGCAATTGAGCAATTGCAGTAAAAGCCATGCAAACAGTGAGGTTTGGGGAGTTTTTCCAAAACAAGTGTTTTCAGTTTTTGTTGTTGTTGTTTTCCTTGGATGCCAGGAAAGTGAACACGTGTTAAATCGAGGGACCCAGCATCCTTTGAGCTTTGCTTTAGAGATACTGAAGGTGAGGAAGGAAGGTATTGTCAACTAGGAGGACCCCTGCAACAGGCCTGGAAGATTCTGCTTAGGGTGGTTGGTTTAGCTGCTTCAACTTGAAAACCTTAGGAACAGTTCAGTCTGCCCAAAGCCAGCGTGAACACTTACAATGTCTTCAGATCTGCAGTCAACACAAGACAAAGTCAGCATGTTGATAAGAGAACGCAACGGAACTGTTACCTACCTAATACTGAAACTCATGAAGATAATGATTCCCATTTGACACCAAAATTTTTGGTCTGCAAGCAAAACAAAGGGTCACATTCTAAAGCCCTGAAATGATACTGCTTCTGTCTCCAGTCTTCTCCCCTGGAGTTCTAGACGTGCCTGGCTGTCTCATGTCCCGAACCATCATGTCCGTGCTGATGTTTTCACCTTCCCATCTTCTCCATCTCATCTATGAAGTCTGTTATCGTCTATGAAGTCTGTTATTGTCTATGAAGTCTGTTACCTAGCTGTTGGAAATGGACATCTTGGGTCAAACTTAATGGCCCTGCCTCTCTGTACCTGAACCTGTTGCTTCTATCCTTCCTCTAAGCATCTAATCCTTCAAGTTAATTGGATCCTTTATCTCCTCATCCTGCAGTACCTCAGTTTTGAGTTTATCACCTCTTCATTTGCAGTAGCCTGGTGACTATTCTCACTGACTGAACTTTCTGAACCACTGCCTCAATGGCCCCATGTTTTACAGTAAACCCAAATCATTGGTGTGCCCCAAAGAGCTCTTTTCCACTGGCTCCAGCCTCATCTCTTTCTTCTCACCATCTACTTTAGCTCACCAGCTTGCATCCACAGTCCCCTCACACCATCGGCTACCATGGACTCACACTCCCCTATGTGTTCACACATAACATTCACCACCGTGAAGTGCCCCACAATTGCCAGATAGAATCAGTTCTTCTCTGTTTTGTCCCTTATTCGTCATGATGACTTGGGGTTGTCTCTGTGGTCCACTTTGAGGGCTCGGCTTTCTTAGACAGTGATGCTCATACATTATTCATCGTTGTGTTCCTCCACCTTATTTCAATGCCAGGTCCCCAAAGGCTACTCATTAAGTGTCTGGATAATAAATAGATAGGGAAAAAATGGCACTCAGGCATCAGAAAATTGGGTGTGGCTGTGCACTGCAGCAGCTGCTGTTGGCAGGGGTGGAAGAAGGTGTCAGAAAGGGCAAAAGGTGACTCGGAGGTGAATGCCTCTGTGACAGAGGGCAAATGGGATGTTTGAAAGCTGCAACAAACTAAACTGGATGTCAGCAGACTCCCCTGAAATTGGCAGGCATTTTCCTTAGGCAGCAATGTGTGATTTGTGTAATTGAGGTACTTCTGCATATCTTGGAAATCACATTCAGAAAATGGCCACACTACAGCCATCTGGCAGGGAATCCGGGAGGGGGCTGTCATTGGAAGACTTCCCCTACAGGCTGGCCAAGTAATTTTTTACTTTAACATGAGTACATTGTATGCCCATTGATTATCTGGCCTTTTGCTTTGTCCTTATTTTTTAAAGCAGGAGATATTCTCCTTCCCCTCAAGAAATTGCAGGTGTATCTAAGGAAGCAAATTATGTACAGCAAGCCATAACTAATTGGAGTCACAAGACTGCATAAAATCAATGCTAAATTGTAAAAGGTCATTGGGTAATAAAATGACACCAAGGGGAAGGATGGATGACTAGATGGATGGATGTTTAGATATATGTGTGGATGGCTAAGAGCATGGATAGATGGATATATGGATGGATGGATGGATGGATGGATGGATGGATGGATGGATGGATGGATGGATGGATGGATGGATGATGGATGGATGTATTGATGGGTGGGTGGTAAGTTGTACCCAGTGTCTGGCACAACAAGTGAACCTATTTCTTGATTATTGATTAAAGACCTAAAATAAAAGATGTGGGGCTGAGGATATCAGTTACCAGAGTACTTGCAAAACATGTACAAAGTCCTGAGTTTAATTCTCAAGACCAAATAGAACTAGGCACGAGGGCACACTACTGCGGAAGCAGGAGGATCAAAGGAATTCAATGCTATCTTTGGCAAAAAAAAAAAAATTGAAAGAAAACCATGACAACAGTAAAAATGAGCACACTGTGAGGCAGAAAATGCCATCTGGAGACAGAGAAAGGTGGCTCTAGTAACTGTCACGGCTAGAATGAGCACATGCAGAGCCCTAAGCTCATTTCCTGTGTTATTCCTATTGTTCCTCATGTGCACATATGCTCACATACACAGTCATGAAATCACAGCTAACAACTCAGAACAGTCTGTTAGAGACGAGAGGCTGGGGAAGCTTAAAAAACTTGTGTATGGTCCCTGAGCCAGTGGATGGTGAGAACAGGACGGGAACCCATGCTGTTGATACCTTTTTAACCCTGCACTGAACTAACTGGGTAAGCAAGAGGTTAAGGGACATCTCGACTTCCATGAGGCTTAATTTTTCCAGAATACTAGGTGTGCAGGTTAATGTCCACTTGACAGGATCTAAAATCACGTAGCAGGTCTGTTAGTGAGTTTCAGGATTGGGTAAATGTAGGTGGGAAGACCAGCCTTAAAACGTGAGTGGCACCACTTCACGGACTGTGTCCTGCACCAAATGAAAAGGAGAAAGCAAGCTGAGGACCAGTACTCATCTCTCTCCACTCCCTGACTGCAGATGCCATGTGACCAGCAGCCTCAAGTTTCTACTGCCAGCGCCTTCCCTGCCTTGACGGACTATACCCTCAAATAACCTCTTCTTTATTTAATTATTCTGGGTCAACTATTTTGTCACAGTAACAAGCAAAGTAACTACTACATTAGACAATGTTAGAAATGTTACCCTTTCTAGGAGCTGGGGAGATAGTGGCACAGCTGAGAGCACTTACTGTGCAGTCAGGAGGGCCACAGCTCTTTGTATCCCAGCATCCACATACCAAGATAGGCATCTCGTGGAGACCTGTAAACCCAGGGAGGAGGGCAGAGACAGGAGGATCACTGGGGCTTGCTGGCTTCAGCCTATACTAGAAAACATGGGCCTTGGGTCCAAGGAGAGATCTTGTACCTAATCCTACCTCAAAAGCAATAGGTAGGGAGTAGAGCTGGAGAGATGGCTCAGTGGTTAGGAGCACTTTCTGCTCTATCAGAGGACTGAACTGTGGTCCCCAGCATCCAGGTGTTGGCTCACAACTGTTTGTAACTCCAATTTCAAGTAATCCAATGCTGCCTGTTTTTGGCATCCACAGGCTCCTGCACACACACACACACATACACACACATACACACACACATACCACACATATACCTGTTACACATAAACTTAGACAAGCACACACACACACAAACATTAAAACAAATTAATAAAACTTTTAAAGGAGTATGTAGATAGTAGTAGAGGATACCTTATTCTGGTCTCCAAGCTTGAACACGGACATGCAAATGCACAGACATACATATGCATACAAATGTACATATACACGTACACAAATAAATAAAAATTTATTTATGTATTTAATTTCATTTTACATTCCAATCACATTTCTACCCCCACCCTTCCTCCTGTCCCCCCTTGCCTCCCTCCAGTCTAGTCCCTATCCACTCCTCACAATGGATAAGAGCTCCCAAGAGGAGTCAACAAGTTTTAACTTACTCCAAGTCATTCACAGATGATGTAAAGTACCCCATCTAACGGACAAGCCTAACAGTCAATGCACCTACCAATGTCGATTTCTAGTATAAGAATTCAGTCCTTTACATCTCAATAAAAACTCTGTTGACTCACTGGTGTCTTTCCCATCGTTTGAGTCCACTGGCCCTAAGCTGAGCTGACAAAGATACCATCTTTTCTGGTTCCTCCTCTTCTTATCAGTCTCTAACTGCTAGAGGTATCTTCCCTGCCCACACTCTCCCTTCTAGGTAAATGTTCTGGTCTCACAGCTTTTAATACATCCTGAGGACCAATGTCAGTCTTGCATATCTTCTGCCTTCTCTCCAGGGATTCATGGAAGTAGCAAATGTGGTTACAAAACAAGTACGACTGATTGCTTCCTCTCTTCCCTCATCTAATCATGTACGTCCTCAGTGTTTTCTGTTCTAGCAAGCGGTATCAATACTCATTATTCAAGATATATACTCACATATCCAGCAGTACCAATACTAGTACTCAAGCCGTATACCCATTTATCCAGCAGTATCAATTCTTGTTATTCAAGCCACATTCTCAGACACCAAAGATAGTGACTCTCTTTCCTTCTTTCTCAGTATCCTTTTTTGTTTGTTTGTTTGTTTGTTTGTTTGTTTGTTTTGGTTTGTTTTTAGTTGTTGTTGGTGGTGGTGGTGATGGTCCATAGCCTGAATTTTTCCCTTTCTCTCCATGTCATTTGGAGCCTACAGTCTGTTTTTGGCCTCCTACAGTTTCTCCCACAAACAGCAACTTATGCTTATGAACTGTAAATAGCACTGTGTCACCCTGTGCATTAGAGCCCACCATTGTGTTCCCATCATACTTAAAGTCATCAGGATTCTTCACTCCTGGTCTCCAGAGAGCTCTATGACTGGATCTCCAATCCTTTTTCTCCTCCCTTCTGTATTCTCTTCCACCTTCTACTTCCTCTCCGCAATCCTCACCATGCTTCAGTTAGTAATATACTCCCCGCACACACCTGCTTTGGAACATTGATCTTGCTGTCCTTCTGGTCCTACACACGTGCTGTTGCCTCAGTGTAGAACACTAGCCCCTTCAATGGATGGATGGATGGGTGGGTGGATGGATGGATGGATGAATGGATGACAGATGATGGATGGATGAAAAATGGACAACTGAGTGTTTTGTAGACTTGACATCTCTTCAAACTAATGAGGCATATTATTAGAGGACTGTAAAGCTTCCAAATTACATTGCTTCATTCAACACACATGACACCATGAGTTAGGTCTGATTAAAAGACAGCATTATTTCAATAAAATATGCTGATGAGTGAAAGGTGAGAAGCTTTAGAAAATTGCAGGGCCTGGTATTTTGGGTTCTTAAGTGATACCTTCACTGCCTGCATAGAAATGTTAGTCCTGACAGGAAGTACCTACCAGCCACTCGGATGAAAATAAGAACAGGATGAGTGAAGAGAGAATGAAAATAAGAGTCAGACAGGAAACCAAGTTTATTTTTCACCGTAAGTCAGCCAAACTCCCACACCCATGCCATGCATTTCCCCTGTTCTCTATTATAAGGTACAGCAAGAAAATGACTCTCCCCATCCCTTCTCCAAAGAAGCTATCTTCCTGTTACTCTACTGGGTGAAAGATTGCAGTGGAAAGCAGCTAATGATGGGGAAAACGTCCCACCCTCTTGCCAAGATACCTTAAGAGAGCCATCTCTAGCAGAGAACCACATAACTAGTACATTTAGCAAATGCAAAGATTTACTTATGAATGCAGCCAATAGAGACAAAGCAGCCTTTCAGAAAAGTCCTGACTTTGCATGACTGAATCACCGGGTAGACCCAGTTGCTGTTGAGAACTGTTCTGTAAGGAAACAATGTTGGAGAAGACACAAAAACCAGAGTCATGGGATGTGCTGTGCATTCTTAACTCTTGCACATGATGGCTGGCAAAGCTCACCTTCACCTGGTTATTTTGCTAATGATTCCTTCAGTGAACTTCCTTTATCCAATAGACTCTTCAAGAGAAACGTGAATATGCGTTCTAATTTAGACTGCTCTTTCAAGTTCACTTGAATTACTGTTATTATGCCCAGCCCACCTTAATGATGCACCTTGGTAGGCCAAAATGTCTCCAAGGTGCAGGCCCTTAATGAGGCTCTCAGTACGAGAGATATAATTTGGCCAGTCTGCCATGAGGCACACCACACCAACCTGGCCTTGCACTGACTCGCCCTGAACTTCCCGCACCTTCTTGGGAAGTGTGACGTTTGGCTCTCTTCTGTAGTCTAAGGCACAGTCTCCCAACGGCCTGTCTCTCCAGATCCACCTGCCAACTCTGGATGTAACTATAGCATTATAGATGAACAATGACAGAAAGATGGTGATTCCTGTGTATTCCCATAAGCAAAAAAGGAAAATTATTCATCCGTAGGTCATCCGAGTCAAATTAAGGTGCAGTAGCCATGAGGTGTTTTTCCATATTGAAGAATATAGGTCTTTATTTGGATAGCTTCCCATATACACAGGAGCCTGAAGTTCTAGACATTTCAGAAGCAAGTTACCATTGCTCTTAGTGTAGCAAGGATCTTGACTTGAATGAAGCTGTTTTGCTGAGGAGCGAAGTGTGTAGGTATCACTAGAGCATAGAAGACTAACCGGAACAAAGACTCTCAACCCCTGGGTATTGGGAGGAGGGTTTTGTGGGTGGTCCCAGAGACCGTGGAGGCCAGCAGAGTGTCTATCGGTTTGAGGCAAGAAGGAAGTACAGTTCAGCATGACTCAGTAGCTCGAGTTGGTTCACACTTCAAGAATCTGACACTGGGCAATCTATTTTTGGCACATTTAATTTAGTTTATTTAATTTAATTTAATTAGGCACAATTTGGAAGTTTCCTGCTGATAATTGACTCAGTCCTGTGTGCACAATAAACATGGGCCACCATAGCTAGATTGTGCAGTGCTGGGGCTTGAGCCCAGTGTTCATTGCATGCTGTGCTAGCACCCCACCAGCTGATCTGTGCCTCCAGACCACAGTAACAAATCAGCTGTGTTCAAGACTTGACAAATCCCTAGAGCCCACAGATATGTGGAGGTCTCTCATCTTCTCAGCCAAGAGGAGGAAAGAATGCATTTTGCTGTTTGCCATTGTTACTTGGAGCCCCGTTCTTCAATGGGCACTTGTTAAGCGGCAGAGACGCAGGAGTGTGCGGAAAGAATAAACCCAGACCTCCAGATCTTCCTGTCCCTATTGGGGCACAGGCAAACTCTGAGTGCAGTGATGAAGAGTGTGACTCATGCAGCACAGGAGGACACCAAAGGGGATTTCAATACCCACAGCACCCAGGCAATCAGGCCAGACCAAAGGGCGCACTTTGGCCTGAGAGCTGAGGAGGAGGCAGGCAAGACCCAGGAAGGAAGGCAGGCAAGGCCCAGGAAGGGAGCCTGCTTATAAACATAAGGAAAGGGAGGGGGCAAAGGTTTCAGCTCCAATCACTGCTCTCTACAGACAAATAGTCTGGTGACACATTGTGGTCGTCATTGTTTTACTGTTTAAAACATATGCGGGCATTCCGTTTAACAACCCCAGCCTCCCAAACAACCTGGAATATTCTCTTCCCTCAATCACAGCTTCCATAGCTGTTCTGTTATGAGTTGGTTAATGAGCTATTGACACTCAGCTGTTAGGGCTTCATTTAGATGCCACATTAACAATTCAAGCTCAGACTTAAAGACCTTCCACAGGAGGACTGTGTCCCTCGGCCCTCTGAGTGCAGCCCTCCTCCTTTGAGAACACTTCCCCATCTCTACACCGGAACTAGTCTGTGGAGCACCATCATCAGGAGCTAACCATCCCCCCCCCCCACACACACACACACCTGCAAGGGAGATCAGGGAAACACTTGAGTGGAAAGGGTACCTTACTGGTCAATAAAAACAGAAGAACTTCCAGCACAGAATGCCAGGCTAGAAAGCCAGAAGGAGGTGGCAGGCCTAGGAAGAAGGCTGCAGAAATCTGAGCTCTAGTCTCAGCTTTGCCACTGATAAGAGTCACCTGGGGCTTAACACTTTGTTGCTTCTTATATAAAGTGCAGGGACAACTTGTAAGGCCTCTCTGGGTTTGGAGTTCTTCTTTAAAAGGTAGTCTAGAGTTGGGAAGAGGAAAGGTATAACAGGATTACGAGAGGGCAAAAGTAATAGAGGGAGTAAATGTGGTCAAAATTCATTATATTCAAGTATGGAAATAAAACAAACCCCATTATTATGTATAATTTATGCATGCTAACACAAAACTTTAAAGAGGAAAAAGGCAGTCTGGGCTCCAGGCTCTGGGAATGGCCATTTGGCTCGGGAGCAACTGCTCAGGAAGTAACTTGACATTTCCAGAGCCCATGGCAGCAGACTCATGTGGCCATAAATGAAGATGTCAACCTGCCACTCAGACTGGGATGGAAAGTTGTTCACAGGCTTGTCACTATCTCTACCTGAGATACACACTGGTCTGCCTCCAAGCTGGACCCAGCATGCGCTCTTTCATCGCTGGGCTTCTTTATAAGGTGGAGGGTCTACCACCTACAGAGAACAGCTACAGCCCTCAGGATGGGGTGCTGCTCTCTCTGATTCATCAAATCGTGCCACTCTTCCCTTCCCTCCCCTCCACTCCTCTCTCTCCCCTTGCCTCCTTTCCCTCCCCTTCCCTTTAACTCTTTTGCCTCCAGATAAGAAATCTTCCTTTGCCTCCTGAAACTACAAACAACATATTTATAAACTGCAGGAGGCATTTGTGCAATTAATTATTTATCTGTAGCCTGAACTCTGATAGGATTAGGAGGCGAGGTCTTTGAGAAGTAACTAGTTTGTGCGCATAGAGAGACCTCATGGGCAGGCACAAGGCCTGTGATGGTTGAACTTCACTGTCCACTTGATGAGATTTAGACGCGTCACAGAAGCACATTTTGGGTGTCTATAAGAGTGTTTCCAGAAATGCTCAACAGAGCAGGAAAGACCTACTCTTAAGGTGGGCTATGTCATTCCATGAGCTAGGCTCACACACTAAGCAAGCTGAGTACCAGCCTTCATCTATCTCTGTCTCCTGACTGCGGATGCCCTGTGATCTGCTGCCTCACGCTGCAGCCACACTTTCCCCACAATGATGGACTGCACTCTCAAATCGTGAGGCAAAAACGAACCCTTCTTTCCTTATACTGATTCACAGGTATTTCACCACAGTGATGAGAGCTGTCTTGAGGAGAAGCTCCCTGGCTGCTTGCAGCTTTAATGACCTTCACCAGACACTAACCTCTCAGCTCACACTTTCAGTCTCCAGAACTGTGAGAACTAAATTTCTGTTGTTCATAAAGGTACTGCCTTAGTGAGGGTACTGATGTGAAGAGACACCGTGACCATGGAAACTCCTATAAAACAAACCATTTAATTGGGGCTTGCTTACAGTTTCAGAGGTTTAGTCCATTGTCATTGTGGCAGGGAGCATGGTGGCATGCAGGTAGACATGGTGCTGGAGGAGTAGTTGGGAGTTCTATATTCAGGGCACATGCAGCAGGAAGAGAGAAACTCTAGGCTTGGAATGGGCTTTTTTGAAACCTCAAAGCTCACCCCCAGTGACACACTTCCTCCAACAAGACCTGTTGTGGAATATTTGTTTACACTGTGAAGATTTCTTTACTAAAGCACTTTCTGATTGGTTTCATAACGAGCTGAATGGCTAGCAGGTAGACTGGAAAAGGTTAGGCAGGACTAACCTTCTGGGGACAGAAAGGATTCTAGGAAGAAGACAGGAGGAGACACCAATGAAACATGGAGGAAGTCAGACATGCAGACTGAAAGAAAGGTAAAAAGCCACATGGTAAAATGTCTGTTAATAGACATAGGTTAATTTAAGTTATAAGAATTAGTGGGACAAGCCTAAGTTAAGGCCAAGCTTTCATAATTAATAATAAGTTTCCAGGTTGTTATTTGCAGGATGGCAGTCCAAAGATAGTCCAACGAGAAAGCTTGCTAGGAAGACCACACCTTCCAATCCTTTCCAAAAGTCCCTGCCACTCTCATTTAAGCTACTATAGGTACAAAGTATCCAGTAGTTTGTTAGAACACCCTAGCAGGCTGACTCTTCCTTCAGTTACCCATTTCTCACTCACGCCATAATCCTATCTAGAAACTAAAATGTATATATAGTTAAGCATTTAGTTAGTCGGGTTGTTTTACCCAGGAATAAAATCTCCTATGTGTCATTTGTGATTTGATTTTTGATCCCTTAAATATTGACTTTAGTCTCAAACCAGAAGAAAAGCAGAATGGGAGGTCAGCGAGGAGGTGGAACTTGACCTTAATTGCTATTTCCTCAGAGCAGATGGCTCTGACCTTAGCTGGCAGGGTCACTGTTCTTATGCTCCCCCGGCCTCTGATTCTTGTCTAACAAGACTTAAGAGGTAGAAATGTCACAAATATTAATGGGTAGAGCTGATTGCAATAGGACATGCCTTTCCTAACCAAATTCTTTTCTGCATTGGAATCAATATTCCTAGAATATTAAGGAGCCTGGATCAATAGTCCCTGCCACAGTTGTCTTCTCAGAGTGGGTGGTCCTGTCCTCACCCTCTTGGCTTTCAGTTGGCCATCAGCTGACTTTTGAAATCTTCCACTGACACCAGATAGTTCCCATGGTTTACGTTTTCCTTCTAAACTGTCCAAATCAATGACTTTGTACTTGCCTGTTGTAAGGACAACTTTGAAAGGCATACATCAATGAATAGAGGGTACTATGGTTTGCAATACAGTTCCATTATAAGCTAGTCAAAGGGTTACACACAACCTATTTATGTAATAATGGTCTGTTGCTTTAACAACTTTTTTTCTAGACTGTAAGAAAAGCAAAGGTCAGACTAAATCTATTCTATTCTGGAGCAACTTATTCAAAGACCATTTATTGACAAGCAAGCTCAAAATAATTGTTTCTGTAAAGTCAAAAGAAGTCTTATGGCTTTTGGAAACTTGAACATACAACTTTGAGGGAAGGTTTGGTCAAGACAGATAGACCGTCCCATAAGCAAGATTCAGTAACTCTTACTTGGTTCAAACAATCAGAAATGGTTCAGAGTCAGAGGTGGACAAAGGCCATGTGGCTACCTGACCTCAGATGTATCTACAAGGGCCAAGTGCTATAACCTTGTAAGTTTTGCATGCTGGTCACCAAGAGTAAGAGGTGGATGTAAAACATGCAACACACAAAACCTGGGTTCTTTCCTTTCTCCACTGAGAGGTCACTCCTGAGCATCAAGGCAAATCCACAAGCTACTCCTTTCACCAGTGAACACGTCTAGTATTGCTACACTACTTAGCAGAGTCTCAGGGTTTGACCAAAGTCTGAACAACAGAGAGCTAGAGAGTAACTCTTTTAAGTGAGCAGTTCTGACACAGCTAACCAGACACTCTCCTGCAGTAGAACCCATGCAAGTGCCATCCTTCATGTTAGAATGAAATATCTAGAAACAAGGCTTGATATAGGTTAAAATACCAACTAGCTGAATGACAAACGTGCATAAATTATACTTCATATTTCAAAAAAGCAGAATAAAGGAAAGAATATATTTGAGGGGAATGATGATGACTTCTGTCATATATGTGCTGTGTTTAAGTTCCCTGTGAAATATGGAAATGATTAGAGTTCAGTGGGTTATTGGGTAGACATGGGAAAAATTTTTTTAATTGGGTAAGTATAAGCACATAAATCCAATCTATGGGGTGATAGAGGATGTAGGGGAGTTTGGGGGTAATGCCTGGAAATTCTGGAGAACACAGATAAATAGGGATAGGGTGGGAGAAAGAAAAGAAAGGCCAAGTGAAAGGAAATAGAAGTATGGAAAGAAGGAAGAGAAGAGCACAGGCAGCCACTGGACAATCCAAAGCTGATGCAAGCAGCTGATCCTAATTTACGGTGCTAGCAATCAACCCTAGCTTGTGACGACTTCAAATTTCTGACCTTCCTGCCTCCACCTCCTCAGTTCTGGAATTAAAGTTGTGTATCGCCATGCCACGCTTATGAGGTTTGGGGAATGAAACTTGAGGTTTCATGCAGGTTACCAGTCTACCAATGGAACCGCATTCTCAGTCCATCATGGGGTTTTAATTTGTTCTTTCATAGCCTGCATTTGATGTTGTAGATAAAGAATCTTTTTTTTCATCGTTTAGTTTGTCTGACCTCAGTTTTCCAATGCAACATGGAGCTAGTAATCCCTAGAGCTCAGATAGCACAGACATAAGTGAAACTTAGAGTGGAGGTCAGATGCGTTCCTATTGGCACTCCCTGCATCATTCAAGTCCTGGTTCTCCCGCTTAGCAGCTTTACAAGTCAGGACAACTTATCTACCTGAAATGTTTCTCCACTCTTGCCAAATGCCATTATCAAAGGTTCCATTCTTGGACTTGAGAGATGGCTCGGTGGTTAAGAGCACTGGCTGATCTTGCAGAGAACCCAGGTTCTATTCTCAGCACCCACATAGCAGCTCGCAAGTGTCTGTAACCCCAGTTCTAGGTGATCCAATGCCCTCTTCTGGACTCTGAGAGCACTTTATGCACATGGACCCAGACACACATGCAAACAAAACACTCACACTCATAAAAAAAAAAAAAACTTAAAAAGTCCCTTCTTTGGCTTTTGTGGGGGACTGGATGAGTGAATGAAGAAAGTCACAAACCTTGCTTTGCAGGTACCTGTTATGTTACATGTTGAGAAAAAAGGTTTATACTTTATAAAAAGATTTATTGCAAACTTCCTTCAAAACAAACTAGTTGGTGGTAAATGTTTACTTTTGGAGCTTCTTTCTAGGATTATGCTTATTTCAATAGCTTTCTTGCCGGTCTCCATGTTGTTTCCCTTACCCTCTTGGCATCCTCTCTGCCGTGCATTAGACACACATTTCCTTAGAACTATCCAATGGCTTCTCAGCTTCTTAAGAAGAAACTCGGAAGCCCTTCATAAGGGTTAGGGAGATGGTAAGAGCATGCGCTCTACAAGATGAGGAGCTGAGTTAGAATCTCTAGCACCCGTGTGAAATCCTGGCCATGGCTTTGTATGCCTGTAACAGCAGCATTGGCAGGTAGAAACAAGCAGATTGCGAGTGCTTGATGGCCAGACACTCTAGCCAAAATGGGATGCTTCCAGTTCAGTGAGAGACCCTTTCTTAAACTAAAAAGGCAGAAAGTAACAGAGGAAGAAACTCAAGTTCCTCTTCTGGTCTCCACATGGGTGCCCACATATAAGTATATGCTACACATATACACCCACAGGCACATGTATGTACATACATATAATGACAACAACAACCAGCAAAAAGCCCGTTAATGACCTGGTGAGCCCCCTTGGTTGACTGTGCACCTACTCCTCGGCCCTTTCTGTGTGCTACAGCTTCCCTGGCACAACCTGAACTTTCTTCCTGCCTCAGGCCTTTGCGCTGGCTGTCTATCCCCCTTCTTGGAATAGAAACAGGGCTTCCTCCCTCACTTCCTTCAGGTGTCTTCTCAAATGTCACCTGTTCAAGAAGGTTCCCTGAATACCACATTGGGAGCAATACCCCATTATTCCATCCCTCCCCCTGATTGATCTTTCTTTTTAGGACCTATCCCTATGTGATGTTTTATCATCCTGTTAAATTGTACAGGACTGCCTCCCCTCTCCAGTAGATATCTTTATTTATTATTGCTGTCCTTATAAACGTGTAAGTTACAGAACACAAGCTTAGTGACTGTTTTTGAGAGATTTTATTTTTAATTACATGTAGATGTGTTTGTCTGTGTATTGGTGTTTGCACATAGGTTCATGTGCCTGCAAAGGACAGCAGAGAGCATTGAATTCCCTAAAGCTAGAGTTATAGGGATTATGGGTTCCCAACATGGGGGCTGGGAACCAAACTCAGGTTGTCTGCAGAACCAGTACATGTTCTTTACTGCTGAGCCATCTCTCCAGCCCCTACTTAATGCTTGACCAAATGAATCAACTCAATGAAGTAAGACACACCTCTGTCTACTCATGCCTCTACTTCCATTTTGAGACCTGAGAGTCTTGTTTACCCAGAAAGCATAGGGGTGATGATGGAATCACAACTGAGAGCCCAGATCATGTGCTTCAGAGTCCAGGGTCTATATCTTCCAAGCTAGAGGCAAGTTGACCCCAAAGGAAGTTATTGTGGGCAGAAAAACTAGTGAATATTTCCAGGAGGAAAGAAAAGCCTGGCACACCCCAGCATGTTCCATTGCCAGATAATTCAGGAAGCAAGAAGTGAACTCAAAGGTCCTTCTGTCTAAGGTAGAAGAAACGGGTTATACTCTTCAGGGTTCACCTGCCGCACACTGGATACAGCATCCTTGTCCTCAATGCAGATGGGGTCAAGCATTTCAGAAGGAATAGGAATCTGATGGCTATGGCAGCAACTTTCACTCGCTGACATGTGGGGCTGGTTCTGCACTCACAGACCCAGGAGACTGTAGGTAAACGTGGAAGTGAGCTATGGTGACCTAGGTCGTAGGCAGACACACTCGCACATCTAAGACCAAGAAGCTTGCTATTCCCTCTCCCTGGTGGCCACCCCTGCCACAAGTCTGAACTGAGTGTCTCAGCTACTGTGCCAAGAAGTGGTCTGAGCAAGGGAATGGGTGATGAGGACAGCTCTGCTTCCAAGGTAAAGATCAGAACCAAACATGAGACTGATACAACCATCTGGAAGAGAGATGGTATAACCTCAATGATGGACTTCGGGCTGGATGCTTAGGCAGACATGTGGGTCTGTTTGCAAAACTTGACATTGGCTTAAATTTGGGAAGCAATGAAAGCGTTAACCAAGGCTCCTGGGATTAAGTCTTGGACAGTTGGGATGATGGCAGTGGTAGTCACTGATGAAGTTGGATGAAGGATACATTCAGCGGTAGATACTGAACTCCTCATGGAGTATTTGAGCTTCAGGAAACTGTGAGACCTCTGTACTGGATGGAGTGGTACCTGTGAATGTCACTCTGTTTAGAAGTAGGGCCTTTGCAGATCAGAACTTGACACAGGGTCATACTGAATTTCAGAGGTCCTAGTCTGACGATGATAAGGACAGGAAAATTTAGACATTGACATCACAAAGGGACAATAACAGCATGAACATGGAGATGGGGGCAAGCTGTGCTGTCACCAACTAGAGCTACCAGGCCACAGAAAGCTGGGAGGAGTGAGGAGGCTCCCCAGTACTGACTGAACTTTCCAGAAAAGGCCTTTAGTACTCTGGAAACCCTGCACTCCTTTTCAGAATGGAATTGCTCTGAGTTGGCTAGGCTCAATCTAGTGGGATTATTTGTAGCAGCAAGTTCATGCAGCTTTCAAGGATTTGATTCATTTTATTACATCTTATAAGATGCAAGTAAGCGTGGATTTTTTTTCCCTGTACTCTCCCGGTTTCTTTAGAAGAAGTTAAAAGAAAAAAAAAAAAAAACTACCCCTGTGAGTAGCCCTGCTGAATTCTCATGACGATCCTAAAATTCTCCCTCTGATGTCTGAAAGTAATTATGCTCCGTTGGAGTAACAAAATCTTCGTTTTCTATTTATAGAACAGATGTTTTCCGGAAGCGATTACCCAGATACAGGTCATAAAAAGTAATCCAAAAAACTGATCTTTGATTTAGAAAAACAGCTATGCGGGTCTGTCATAACAAACCCGTATTTAAAAAGAAAAGGCTTGTCATTTCTCTCAGCCAAACATTCCAAGCAGAATTCCCAGAGTCCTGACGGTCCAGGATTCAAGCACAAAAGGGTCTCACTGCCAGCTCCGTGACAGCAGTTGGGTCTGGAGGACAATTCACTTTGGCAGGAGTTTCCTGAGTGTGTCTCTTTGGATCTCAGGATCTAGGTTCGTCTCACACAGTGTCTCCTCTACAGATGTACTAGTGACTTCCTCGTCCACCATTCAATTATCACTTAGTTCTGTTGAGCCCCTACAATCTCAGGTAACGGAATCATCTATTCTTATAGCTTGAATGCATCCCCTAAAAGCTCACATACTGGGAACGTGTTTGTGTGTGTGTGTGTGTGTGTGTGTGTGTGTGTGTGTGTGTGTTACATCTACCCAGGGAAAGTCTGTCACACAATAGGAACATAAAGAACACTCAAAACATTACACATCTTCCTACTGTTGTAAGATATTCAAAGCAAGAGATCATTTCTTGCATAAAATGTGGTACATGCCTGTAGGATATAAATAAAGGAGACCATGAGCGTAGGAGTTCCGTGGTAGCGTTGGTGGACTTGCATGAAGAGGAAGAGACTGGAACTGGCCTCTTGATTCTGTTGCACCATGTGGCGCCCTCCACCATGGCAGAACACATCAGGAAAGCCCTCAGCAGATGCTGAGCAAGTGTGAATGGATGCAGGTATCCGAATAGAGCAGCAGCAGATGAATTAGACAACCACCCTCATAGCGACTGTCGGTAGCCTCTCCGTGCTTAAACCAAGTTAGTGCTAGGACTTATCAGGTGTTAAGAGTAGCCCCCACTATCTGTGCCCTCTCCCTTCTTCTCCTACTAATCTCTCTTCATCCTCTCCTTCCCACAGAGTGTCTTCCCAGCCATATTCTCTACAAGCAACCCATTCCTTTGCTTCACGTACCTTATGACCCATTATGCTGCATGAACATATAGAATGTTTACCATATAAACTCTCTGAACACAGAAGACTGTAAGCAAAATTGTTCTTATGGATACATCGCTGTCTGTTTTCCCATCTTTGCTTTTATTTTGTTTAAATTCAAAAAATTAAATCTAAGTCACTTCTGTAAAGTATTGTTTGATTTTTTTTTTTTTTTTACTTCCATTACCCCTGAGTTTCTTCACTATCTGGTCTTCTAAAAAGCCATTACAGTGTGTCACAAGCACTATCTGATCTCCCCTAGAGCATTTTGCTGCACTAGTTTCATTCCAAAATTGTAGGGTTTTTAGGTACACGTTTCTCCACCAGACTCAGCACCAGCACTTAATAAAAGTTTAGATATTGTTACAAAGCATATAAAATATTTTAAATTACAATAATAGGAGATACTCAGATATCAGCACATAATTACCCCGACAGAGCTTCCAACACCTAGAAACAGTAGATCGGTTTTCAGACTAAACAGTAACATAGTGGACATTGAAAGGGATTTATTTTTCTTTTCCACAAAAGAGGCAGTAATATTCAGTGAAAATTTGAGCATGATTTGCTGTGCAGCCAGCCCACCAGTTTAGGAGTTACATTATAAATTACATTTTCTTTTCTTTTTATTGAACATGTATTCTTCCCTCATACAGTACATCCTCATTACAGTTTCCCCTCCCTCCGCTCCTCCCAGTATCTCACCACCTCCCCTTCCCCACCCCAGACCCACATCCTCTCAGTTTCATTCTCCACAGGAGGAGAGGATGAATAGCTAGACTCTATCAATGCACTTACAGGCTGTATTTTCAGTTCTGTATTCACAGTCTCTGACAAAATGAAACTTCTGTAATTTTTCATCCGCTGGTTTCTTCCTGTCTCTGTGGATGATGTCCACCTGACAGACTCTCACCAGTGTTTAGGAACTACACCAAATCCACCTCTTTTTAATTTGATGAATGATGGGTGCTCCAAATGCATTTATTACTTTATTTATTCATCCTTTCATTCATTCATGTGATTTTTGAATGATTTTTTAATCATTATATGATTTTTTAATCATGTGTATATGTGTACTGGAAGAAGGGTTGTTCACGTGAGAATAGGTGCCATGGGAGACCAGAAGATGGTACCAGATCCTCTGGAATTGAAGTTACAGGCAGTTGTGGGCCGCCCAACGTGAGAGCTGGGAACTGAATCCTGACCCTCTGTACAAGCAGTATGCACTCTTGACTGCTGAGCCCTATCCCCAGCCCTACCTTACTGTGTGATATTTTGATTGTGTTCTGACAAACAAAGCTTGCTTGGAGTCAGAGGGCAGAGTTAGCCACTAGCTGACCTAAGTTAACCATAGCGGTTTGGAGGACTGTAGACAGAGAGGAGACAGGAAGTGGTAAGGCAAGGTAGAGAGAGAGGATCTCGGGCCTTTTGGATGAAGGGCTGGAAGACGAAGGAGGCGAGTGACAGCTGCTCCCTGCTTCTCTGATCTTTCAGATTCCTACCCTGTTCTTTGGCTCCTGATTTTTTATTGATAAAGATTAATTAAATTTCACTGCCTCATTTAAACAGGTAAATTTTTATGATCTTCTTGACATGATTTCAGTCACTCTTTTGTTTAAATCTAATAGCAGTAAAATTTCATGTGGATGTGTTGGATTTTCGTCTCTTTTTCTACTCCCTAAGCTAGGAGCTCATTCCAGACTATGTCTTACTTTTGTAGTTTATGAATGTCCAATGAAACATTCAGTAGAGAATGTGTTAAATCAACTTTTAAATCAAGGTTAATCATTTCTTCACTCCAAATGGCCTTTGTTCAATTAGCCACAAGTGAAAGAACCAAGTGCTTTCTAAGAGATAAGATTTGAGACATTTCTCAACTCACCCACAGTTACTGTAAGAGAATACATGAGACTGGGAAATTGATGAAGAACAAAGGTTTATTCCACTTGTGGCTCTGGAGGCTTGGAAGCCTCTGCTCAAGAGGGTGCACGATGAAGCCTTTCTTACTGCTGGGGAATCCGTAAAAGACCCAAGGGAATGCAGAGAACTACGTGGTGAGAAAGAGGCAAAGGCAAACATGGAGACCTAATTCAGATCCCTAGAACCACATAGAACCTGGGCATGACCACACAAGGCTGTAACCCCAGAACTGGTAAGCAGAGACAGGCTGATCTCAGAAGTTCACTGGCCCACAAGACTAGTCCAAACAGGTAAGCTTCGGGTTCCTGAGAGATCCTGTCTCAGGGGAATAAGGTGGGGAGTGATAAAGAAGGACACTCAACATCACCTCCACAAATATACATCAGACAGAAAATAAATTAAATTGAGAAATAAGATAACTCATTGATTCACTATCTACAAATAGGTTAATGAATTCAAGAGACGACGTCACGTAATTTCTTCCTGAAGGTCTCACCTGCTCCCACTTCTTAATATAGTGACATTGGAGCCTATGAAGTCTCAGTTGTTAAAGCACACGGCATGAGTTCAATCCTCAGAACCCACATTAAAAGAGACAGGCATGTACAGTTGTAATCCTAGTGTTGGAGAAGCAGAGTCAGGAAGATCCCTGGAACTCACTGGTTACCCTGATTGAGCTAATTTAGTTGCTGGGAGTGGGGAGGGGAGCAATTGTGATGATTAATCTCAGTTGTCTACTTGATGAGATCTAGAACCACATGGGAAACTGGTCTCTAGGCATACTTATAGGGAGTTATCTTTATCATGTTCATTGTGGAGTGAAGACCCCCACTGTGGGCGGCACTATTCCCTAGAAAGGGAACCTGGACTGTATAAAGAGGAGAGCTGGGAACACATGGTTTCATTGCTCTCTGCTTTCTAATTGTGAATGCAACTGGACCAATTGCCTCAAGCTTCTCCTGGCTTCACTGCCCTGCTATGATGGACTGTACCTAGAACTAGAGACTAAAATAAACCTTTCCACAAGTTGCTTTTATTAGTGTATGATTTTTATCATGGTAGCAGAGAAGTTACTAAGGCAGAGACCCTAGTTCACACATACACACAAAGATGGATGGTGCCCAAGGAATGACATCTGAGGTTGACACCTAGCCTCCACATATATGCACACACATATAAATATGCTCATACACAACAAAAAAAAGCTCACAATTAATCTGAAGGTACTGGGGCTCCGTGAGCACCTCCCAAGAATGATTCTAGGTTTCTGTGCCCCAGAACAAGAAATTGAACAAAGACACATGGATAGTAGCAGAAGCAAAGACAGTGAATTAAAAAACAGAAGAAAGAAGCAGGCTAGAGCAAAGGAAAAATTTAGTTAAACAGCAATCTGTACCAAGGATCTACAAAGAGTTGGAGAGGGGTGAGCCACAAAAAGCAGGCTTTGGAGCTCATTTGCATAGTATAAACTTTCTCACATGGGTTCTGTGACATGTAGTTCTACACACAACAGCTTCTACTACGTGTCCCCTTAGAATCCAAGCTCTTCACCCCAGACTGTACATTTTAGTATTATATTCAGCGAGGTCACCTTCTGACACTGTGGAGGGCTTCTGAGCCTGTGTGGGTAGCCAGATTTAGTGACCCCAGGGGAAGCATCCAACCTTCTCTCTGCCAACTAATTTCTTTCAAATGCTAATTTTGAGCCTTTGCCCAAGGTTTTCCTAGACCTCTCTCTCTACCTTACTCTCTGCCTCATAATGCAAATTAAATTTCTATTTAATTCTTTAGTTTTGAGAGTTGCCCAAACCATAGCAGCAGAGAGAGAGATTTGTGAGTTTTTGGTTATTTGTTTTGTTTTTGATTTTAGTTTTGTTTTATTTGGTCTTGTCTTGTTTTGTAAAGTCGAAGCCCAGAACTGCACTTGGGGGACAAGGGATGGACATTGACTTCCAGCCATAATCTCTGGGCTCCTAGTCAAAAGATTATCCTGGGGCTGGGGCTACAGCTCAGTGTGAGAATCCTTGCCCAGCATACCCAGTGTCTCGGGTTTTATCCACATCATAGAGTGAGCTGGGGGAAGAGACCATCCTGGGTTCTGCAAGACAGTCAGTGAGACTCTCGGTGTCTCTGGCAGGAACAAAGCCTGCCCACATCCTCCAGAAGGAACACGAGTCATGGGTGTAGTCCATGGACATTGGTCCAAGGAATGATGCTATTACAAGTTCCCTTTTTTTTCTCTGTTGCAGTCCAAAATACCCCTGTACATTTTCTGATGTGGGATTCCCCTCTGTATGCTGTGAATATGTTTTATTACCACTGGCTAATAAAGAAGCTACTCTGGCCTATAGCAAGGCAGAATAGAGCCAGACTGGAAGGGATATAGAGAGAAAGTAGGCAGAGTAAAAGAGATGTCATGTACCTGCCAAAGGAGACAAATGCCGGAACCTTACTGGAGGGCGACAGCCTTGTGGCGATACATAGATTAATAGAAATGGGTTAATTTAAGATGTAAGAGCTAGCTAGAAATACACCTGAGTCATTGACCAAACTGTTGTAATTAATATAGTTTCTGTGTGATTATTTGGGTCTGGGCAGCCAGGAACAAAAAAGCAGTCTCATGTGCTCAACTATGCTCATAGCAGCTTTTTTTTTTTCATAGCCAGAACCTGGAAACAACCTAAATGCCCCTCAACCGAGGAATGGGTAAGGAAAATGTGGTACATTTACACAATGGAGTACTACACAGCAGAAAAAATTAACATCTTGAATTTTGCAGGAAAATGGATGGAACTAGAAAACATTATTTTGAGTGAGGTAACCCAGACCCAGAAAGACAATTATCACATGTACTCACTCATAGATGGTTTTTAAACATAAAGCAAAAAAAAAAAACAGCCTACAAAC
>PVIU01002595.1:41609-167527 GCA_004026605.1 Ondatra zibethicus | reverse complement strand
TCTCTCTCTCTCTCTCTCTCTCTCTCTCTCTCTCTCTCTCTCTGCCTCTCTCTCTGCTCTTCTCCCTTCTCCCCTTCCCCCTTTCCCTTTCCCTTCCATAACCCACTAAATAACTATCCAACCTCACTCTGCATGGCCTGCCTATCCATTTGTCTCTCACACGCCACAGCTGCGGCTCCTCGTGGGACTGGCTGCCCTGCTGAGGTCTCTCACCTGCCACGTGGCTCCCTGCCTGGGACTTGCTGCTCTTGATCTCTCACCTGCCTAGGACTTGCTGGCCCTCATGGCCCACGGGCCACTTGGGGGCTCCTGGCCTGGGGCCCAGCTGCCTTCATGACCTGCTGTGGTCTCGTGCCTGCTGCCCACTGCCATCACTCAGGGACCTGTAGCGTTTCTGCCACTGCACCCCTCGGGGAAACAGCGCCATTTTACTTAAACCATAACATTGGTGCTTGTGACTCAGCCAGGCTCTCCTCATTCCCTCCTGCCTGCAGGCAGGCAGGCCAAGGACACATGGAACCCTGGGCTTGGGAACCAGGGCTCTTTACAACAGCTCTGCGTTCTATCTGCCTGAACGCCAACCTCTACACACACCAACAGCTTTGGTGATGAGTTTTCCCCTTCCAGCCCCCAACCACAGCCTTCACAGCTATGGATCAGCCCTTTGCTAATCATCTCTGGTTGCTTTCCATAGCTAAAATCGTGACCGGACAACCCAGGGTTGGTCCTTCCGTGATAGCACTGCACACGCTGTACAGTGCATTTGATTTGGGGGCCCAGGGTCCCTTCGATTTTTCTTTCTCCTTTCTTTTTCTTTTCTTTTCCTTTCTTTTGGACCACTCATAAGTGGTCCCTGCTGTGAGAGACCACTCAGAGCGGCCTCTAGCCTCTCTGGCTTCTGAGTCGCCTGGATCGGAGCCAGCCAGGCTTTAACACCCCACTGTAGAGAGAGGACACTGTTCTACAGGCCCTGCAGTGTTCACCGCCGTTTCACACCCAGCCTTTGGAGAGAGGACGCTCGTCTATAGGCCCTGTGGTGTTTCTCGTGGGTTTTCACATTTTCAGCTATGGTATAAACCCTCAAACTATGCTCCGCCGGTGTCCCGCCAGCTCTACTTTCCCTCAGACTGTCCCTGCCACTGCTGCTGACAAGACTGGTCAGATCCACGAGGCAGCTGTTTTCAATTCCAGCCTTTGCTCCCGGCCACGGCTTGTGGCACAGTGGCTCGGCAACAGGGCAGACCACGCCTTTAGGTCTCTCTTCCATACAACATGTGACTGCTGCCATTTTGACTGAGGTCAGCTGACCTTACCCCCATCTTAACTGAGGTCAGGTAACTTCACCGCCATCTTAACTGAGAGCCAAATCAGGTGACCATGTTCCACCATCTCTACTGAGGTATTCCCTGCCTGGTTCCCCGGTGTTGACTCTGTTACCTGTGTATTTTGTGCAGTAGTATGCCTTTGATAGGGCCCACCAAGAGCATTCTCTTCACCCAATTCCTGTTCACTCTATGTGTGTGGGCACACATGTAACTTAAATGCTATGTTTACTGTTAAATGTTATAATTGTCTGTTTATTGTATCTCATTCCAGACTACAAAGCAATTAAGTTTCATGTTTTAAATTGGTACGTACTTTTAAGTCTCCTACAAAAATATGGTGTATTTAACCCAACCCTGATTTAAAATATATTACTATTGTCAGTTCTGCCATTAACCTTCTATTGCAAGCAGTTTTTTCTTTCTGTCTTTTTATAAGTGCAAATCTTACCTGTTAAGTTGAGAGCCGGGACAGTCAAGCTCGGACCCAGATCTCCAAGCATATTCTATACTGTAGTTATATCTGATAAACAGCCCTCAACTGCTCAGAGATCTGAGGAATATGGCATTAAATATTTAATTGTTAAAAGAATTTTCATAACAAAAAGAGACAGGTTGGCTCCTAGCAGCAACACTCTATTTCCTCCAAAGAAGGCTGAAGACAATTGGGCACAGAACAACATCCCTCTGCAATTTGCTTCAACTGCCAAGCGCTGACCACTGGACAAAATTGCCTTTCATCTAAACTGAAGATCTCCAGACAGTGGACAGAATCACTAGAATCAACAGCCTTGCTGCTCAGGTCAAGGTAGGCTTGTCTTCCTACAGATGTCTTAGCCCACAGGATCTTCTACAGGAAGGCCCTGTATTAAACAGCAAAAGGCAAATACAACCTTCAGCAACCATGGAGGACCCTGAGGAGTAGTTCTAGGTGCCAACCAAATAAGTTCTCTGTCATTTTTTTTAATCAATAATTCCTCAAGTGAAATTTTATCCTTCTCAGAGATCTCTGGTGCAGTTTGACATCTGAGAGGTTTTGTCAGTTTAAAAAGCCTCATCAAACAACTTTCAGTAAAATAACAAATACAGGTTATTAAGATGTGTACCTGCAAGTTATAAAGGTGTGAGGACAAATACAAGTTAATCAAATTTCTCTCTCATTCTACCCTCCATAGTCTTAAAAATACTTTTCATTGTGCAAAAAACATCTTTCACAGTCATTCTGATATGAACTTATGTTTTTACAAACCCAAAACAATTCTTCTAGGTTCCAGGGAGCCAAATTGAAGGATCCACCTTAAACGGGTCAGATACATCCCTCCCATTTCCCTGGTCCTAAATTTTTTTTCCTAAACTTAACTTTGTCCTCTGTTCTGCCAATACCTTAAACAGGTGTAAGAGACACCATTTCCATACCACAAACACTAGACAGGAGCAAAGAGACCAGCTACACCAGGATGTAACCAGCACCCAGCTTTCTCAGGTGCACCCTCCAAGACAATGCCCACAAATAAGCAGGAAGCAGTCTTGAGAATCCGTCGCCCCAATTCCTTTAACCTGTTGTGCCTAACCTCCCGCCTTTTTATTGTAAAAAAAGAGATGGGAAGGTAATGGCCTTCCTGTCCCTTTAAGAGACAAGCCCCACCCACTCCCTGCCCCCTCCACTGCAGAAGCAGGCAGATCTTCCTTTCTGCTTGTAGCCTGAGCCTCTCCCTTTCCATCTCTCTCCCAAAGAGGTAGCTGCTCCTCTCCTCACTTCTCTCTCTTTCTCTCCCCCTCCCTCCCTCCCTCCTCCCCATATCCATTTTCCCTCCCTCTCCCCTTCCCTTCTATAACCCACTAAATAAATATCCAACCTCACTCTGCACGGCATGCCTATCCCTCTTGGTCTCTCACCCGCCATGTGGTTCCCTGCCTGGGACTGGCTGCCTTCATGGCCTGCCATGGTTGCAGGACCTGCTGCCCACTGCCACCACTCAGGGGCCTGCAGCATTTCTGACACTGCTTCCCTCGGGGAACCACAGCATTTTACTTAAACTATAACCGATGAAAGAGGAAGGAAACATCTTCTGGCTACTTCTATGGTTCTCTGATCTTCCAGGTTTTTACCCTGATCTCTGACTCCTGGTTTTTATTGATTAAGATTATTTAAACTAATGCTTCAGGGATGGTTCAGCAGTTAAAAGCACTGGCTGATCTTCTAGAGGACCCACATTTGAATTTTAGTGCCTTTGAAGTATCTTATAACTATCTATAACTCTAGTCATAGGGAACCCGATGCCCTCTTCTGGCTTTCATGGGCACCAGTCACATACATGGTACACATACATGTAGGCAAAGCACTAACACACATAAAAGAAAGTAAACAACAATAAATTACAGAGCTGGGAGTAAATCCCAGAGGCAGAAAACTTGCTACCACTTACAATACTGAAGATCAGTCCCCAGCACTGCCAAATGGAAAAAGAAATAATGCCTGGCAGTGGTGGTATATGCCTTTAACCCCAGGACTCATGAGGAAGAGGCTGGCAGTAGAGGTAGAGTTCCAGAACAATCAGAGCTACACAGAAAAACCTGTCTTGAAAAACTTAAAAGAAAGAAAGGAAAGAAAAGAATAAAGAAACGGAATGACAAAGGAGAACAATTTTAGGCTTCCAAGTGTCAGAAATGGTGGAAAGAAGATGAATGTGTTAGGAAAAATCCTTAAGAGGAGCCTCTCCTCTGATGCAAAATAACTCCAATTAGACTAGATTAGACCAAATCAAAGATGCCCACGTTTAATGAATGCAGTGCTCCCAGGTGGCACGGAAACATGGGGGGGGGACAAGAAGGAGGGGAGTCCACACAATCCCTGAGACCATGTGCTCTTTTTTCCGGCACAAGCCTGTGGGAGTGGTCCTGTCCCTCCCTGGGAAGGGGTCAGCGTTTGGTGGGCTTTCCCAGAGGTGGAGTCCGGCCCAAGCCAACTCCCAGGGGGAGGGGTCTTGAGATGGAGCTTTTTGCTCCATTGATGCTCCATTGGCACCCCAAGGATGACTGCCAGGGGCTGGGGTGATGCTTCCAACCCAAACAGAATGAATAAAACATGTTTGCACATTCTTCTGTTTCCAATGCAGGGTTGTCACCTGGAAAGGAGAATTTCTATCCTGCCTCATGAGAGAGAGAGCAGACTGAGCCTTTCTTCTGCTTGCTGCTTTTCCATTTCCTTTCGTTCAAGAGCAAACTTCAGATCAAAGATGATACGTCTCGGTTTCTTCTGAGCCAGTTTGGGACTGAAAGTAAAAAGTAACTTAGAATTGAAGTAGAGGGCCCTTGACATGGCTCAGCAGGTAAAGGCACTTTTTGCCAAACCTGACAACCCCAGTTCCATCCCTGGGTCTCACATAGGGGAACAAGAGAACTGACTTCCAATTGTCCTCGTCGCCTGAAGTACAGAGGACATGAGCACACACGCATGGGGGCAGGGAAGGTAAAATGTAATATAAATATTTTTGAAAGAATTGAAAAAGTAGAGACATTGCATTCAAGCATGGTGCTCAGATGGTTTCATGCTTAAGGGACCATCGTCTATGAATGGTACTAGAAGCACGCATCTGATAAGACCGTACTTTTCTCTCTGCTTCTGAGGTGCAGATAATGGAGCCTGCTACGTGGCAATGGGGAGGCTCTGAAGCAGAAAACGCCGGTCATGTGGTGGAAGGGAGTCTTGAAGAGGATCACATCTCAGGGAGAAGTTCATCGGTTCCCAATCATTATTATGATGAAATCCATGTAGCATGAAAACTTCCATCTTATCTGCTTTTTTATTACACTTATTTATGGGGGGCTGTGCATACATGCCATGGCAAGCACATGGAGGCCAGGGAACAACTTGAGGTAATCAGTTCCATCATGCGGATTCTATACATGGAACTCAGGTCATCAGACTGAGTCATCTCACCAGTTCCTGACTGAAAAAAAAAATGTTGAGAAATAGACACACTATGTAGCCCTGGCTGGCCTTAAACTCATAGAGATCTGCCTTTCTCTGCCTCCCAAGTGCTGGGGTTCAAGTCTAGTGTCACTATACCCCAGCTCTGGCTAAATTTGTTGGGTTGTTTTTTATTTTAACTTTTTGTGTATGGGTGTTTTTTCTGCATGTATGTCTGTGCACCACGTGCATACCTGATACCTACAGAGGCCAGAAGAAAGCGTCGGATCCCGTAGAACTGTGTTACAGTTAGTATAAACCTTAATGTTTTGTTAAGATTAGTTCAAAGGAGAGAAGCGTCAAAGTGACACCTCCCGGGCACCAGATGGCACTGTTCAGCTGCTGGGTCATTCTCTGTCACGTGAGAGCACCTCCTTTTGACCTAGCAGATTAAAAACAAAACAAAATACTTTTGTCCTTGTAAATTGGCCTCAGGGCAATTGGAATCGGAGGTGACTTTCTGGCTTGGCTCTCAGTGGCCCTGAAAATCCTGCCTCAGAACCAACAAAGAGCGTATGTGTTTGCAGAGGACACTGTGATACAAAGGCCAAGGCTAGAGAACATTTTCTCAGAATGGAGGGTTGGCCCTGCCACTCCAACTAGGAGAAACTGACTAGACAATGAATAACACTGGAAATCAGGGAGGAGCCTAGCACAGCTATTAACAAGCTTGGCGGACTGAGAGGGAGTTCCTGTGGTGTGAAGGCAGATCTAAGCTCCTAATCATTCACAAATAGAAGCCCTCCTCACTGTCCCCAGGCCAGCTTCCGTAGGCCAGGCACATTTGCATGTGTGAGGTCACTGCTGGCTTTCTTTTAGGGGCCTCTGTCCTAGTTGTACTGAAAGAATCTTTCAATCACATCCTTCCCCTCTTACATCCCCGCCCAGCTCTGACCTCCTGGAGGGAGTCCATCAGAGTCACACAATAACCCAAGCAGCCCCACCCTCCATTGGCCAATAGCCACGGTATCTGTTCCAATATGTTTAGACTCTGGTTTGCTCTGTCGGGCAGCACCTTTCCACCAGTATAAATTGTTCAGGGGCCCTTAGGCCACCCTGTCTTATTGGTGAAGGTTTGTGTTAACCTCTGGCTTGCCAGGACCTCCCCTATACCTCCCCTGACTCACACCCAGGCTTCATTTGTTTTGAAAAAGAATTTGTTTGAAAAAGAATCTTTATTCCCACTCTCCCCACAAATCCCCATTTATTTCTTGCTCAACAAATCTCCCTTTAACGTCTTTCCCTTTGATCTCTATGAGATCGAGGCCAGCCCTGGTCTACAAAGCGAGTTTCAGGCCAGCCTGTTAGACTAAAAAATTCTGTCTCAAAATAACAAAAACTTTCCCTTCATCTCTAGAGTTGTCTTGGACAGTGTACCACTTCTTCCAAGCCTTGTAGCATCAATTGATACTGCTGATGACCTTTTCTTTCTTGAAATGGGTGCTTTCTGCTTCTGCTCCCCCCCATGCCTGGCATTAGACTGACTTCATTTCCCCTCACCCTTTTGGTCCTTTCTTCTCTGTCCTCAGTCACCTTGGATGACTCTTGTATTCAAACTGTTCTTCAAGGAGCAGTGTCATTTAGGAAAGTCGAGCCGCCCATTAAGGTTCACTTCTACCTTAATGAATTCCTTGTGTGAACTGATCCTCTCTCAAGATTGCCCGGCATACTTTTCTAATTGCCCTATAAAATTTCCCACTGGATGTAAAAATTTTACCCCCAAGTTCAACATCTCATATATATATGATTTTATGTGTGTGTGTGCTGCTCGTGTGTATAAACACGCACCAAATATGTGCCTCGTGTCTGCGGAGGTCCAAAGTGTTGAGAATCGAACCCAAGTCCTCTTCAAGAACAGCTCTTACTTGCTGAGTCATTGCTTGAGCACCCCCCCCCCTTTTAACAAAATTTCTTCAGGTTTCCCAGCACCCTGAGGTCTTCCCTCAGCATCTCTTTCCCCATCCAGGGACTCCATAGCTCTTCCCACCATCTGTATGTAAACGCTTGGAAGTACTTCTTTTTCAAACCTAAAGCCACCTGCTAGCTGTGTGGTTCAAGATGAGTTGTGTAACCAGGTAATCTATCTGGTCTTATAATCTTAATGGTTATAAATTCTGTGTGTGTGTGTGTGTGTGTGTGTGTGTCTGTGTGTCTGTGTGTGTCTGTGTGTGGGGGTGTGTGTGTAAGAGAGCAAGAGAGAAGTGCAGTCTCACACAGTGGGTATGGGAACAGTCTTCTCATCCTAGCTACTAGGAAGATCATGAGCTCAAGTCCTACTGGGGCTACAGAGCAAGTTCAAGGCCAGCCTGAGCAATTTAGTGAGATTCTGACTCTGAAAGACCCAGATAAATCCAGACCCCTCTAGCAGAAAGAATATAGCCAAAAATCTAGCAGGGAGAGAAGAACCAAAAATCTAGGTTAGCCAGTTCAGTGACTCTGTTCTAGGAACTAGCTGACTATAAAGTTAGATTGTAATCTTGAGAATAATCTTGAGAAACGGGAGTTACCCCCTTGTTATTATCACTGGTATTTTCGGAATTTTCCAATGATGCCCTCCCTACCCCCTTTGGGTTGTGGTTTCGTTTCTTCCCTTAAATACCCCCTCTCCCAGCTACTTGGGGTCGAACTCCTCCCCTGTGTGGGCTATGAGTCTCTGCCCCAGCGCTGGTTCCTGTCAATAAACCTCGTGTGATTGCAGCAAGGACGGTCTCTCGTGAGTTCTTGGGGGGTTGTGTTATCCCGAGACTTGAGTGAGAGTCTCCCCACTCCGGGGGTCTTTCCACTCTAAGTTACAAAACAACGGCCACAATCAAATGAGAGCTGGGGATGTAACTCAGTGGTAAAGTGCTTGTCTAGTATGTTCAAAGCCCTGAGTTCAACCCTCAGTACAAGAAAAAACAATCAGGTTATTGGGAGGAACATTTCAAATGATGATGACACAGCACCCTAGGTGATCGGAAATGTTTCGACTATTGGGGACGGGCCTTAGCAACAATTCTTCTTAAATCCTCTGCATTCACCACTCACCTATCATGCCACTTAGCAGCCAAAGTCAATGATACATTTTCAGTTTTGTTTTGTTGCCCCTTCCCACATCTAAGCTATGAACAGATGTGATCAGCTTTGGATTCTAGTACCTACCTTTTTCCATCCCTCGTGTATGCTCTTACTAGGTTGATTTTATTTCAGCATTGCTTTCATGATTTTGAGACATGCATTGACCTTCAAATAGCTCTGGGTCTCCACCTAAGAGCTTAGTTTTCTGTCCTCCATGGTCAAATGACTTTACTCCACTAATTCTCCCCCAGAATTCACCAGGCTTCTCTTCCAGCCTCCTCCTGGTGAGGAGCACATCGGTTCACTGCTCCCTCTGCTATACAGGTCGGGCCCACTCCTCTCCAGGGCAGACCTAGCTCTGTGCAGTGCGCACTTCAGGTCTCCAAAAGATCACCTGTCACTGACTGGCCTTCATTCCAGGTCTCACAGTCACTGCCCTCAAACTGTGCCCGGGGGCCTTACAATTTAGCCTTTCAGGTTTTTTTTTTTCCTCCTTCCTCATTCTGAAAAACAATAGCTTTAGTAAGAGATAACTCAAGTTTTAAATTTTACCCTTTTGAAGAGTATAATTCAGTAGGACATAGCACAGTCACCAAAGTGTGCAGACCTCACAATTAACTTTCAGTCATTAAATATGAACTGCAGTCAGGTCTGGTGACACACATCTTTAGTTCCTCCAGCCCTCAGAGGCAAAGGATTATGGTGAGTTTGAGGCCAGCTGGGTTTAGATAGTGAGTTCCAGTACAACCAGGTCTACAAAGAAAGAGCCTGTCTTAAAAAAAAAAAAAGCCCTAAAAATAAACTTAAGTAAATAAAGAACTGTGCCCACCAGTGCACCCTGCTCTCTCTGTACACCTCAGTCTCATTCTGATAGTCACTGAGAACCCCCTCTGTGGTCTGCCCCTGTTCTGGATACTTCATGCAAATGGAATCATGGAATCATCTTTTGTGGGTATCTGGCTTCATTCACTCGGCATGATTTCAAATTAGCATGCATCAGTGTTTGTGTGTGTGTGTGTGTGTGTGTGCGCGCGCGCGTGCACATGTGTAATGGCCAGGACCATGAGTTACTTTTATGTCACTGAGACCAAAGAGCCTGGCAGAAACAACTCAGGGGAGAAGGATTCATTTTCAAAACCTTTTATTGTTATTTTTTAAATTTTATGTGAATGGGTATTTGTAGGTGGAGTTTTTCTGTCATGGGAACCACTTCCATATTACCACACAAAGGCTTAATATTTTATAAAAGCTTGGCCAATAACTCAGGCTTATTATTAACTAGATCGTACATTGTAAATTTATACTCTGCCACGTGGTAATACCTTTATTATCATGGCACATTTATCTTGTTTCTCTGAATCTCCTCTCTGCTCTCTGACTCAACCCTTCTTTCTCCTCCGTTTGATCACTCCGCCTATACCTTTTGTCTGATTATTGGCCAATCAGCTTTTATTAGCCAGTGAGAGTAACACATAGTATACAAAAGGATTATTCTACAGCAGGTGTTTTGTCTGTGCACCACACATGTGCCTGGTGCTGGAGGAGGTCAGAAGAGGTCATTGGATCCTCTAGAACTGGAGTTAAAGATTGTTGTAGGCACTGGGAATTAAACCCTGGTCCTTGCCAGGCGGTGGTGGTGCACACCTTTAATCCCAGCACTCAGGAGGCAGAGGCAGGCGGATCTCTGTCAATTCGAGGTCAGCCTGGTCTACATGAACTAGTTCCAGGACAGTCACCAAAGCTACAGAGAAACCCTGTTTGGAAAAACCAAAATAAAACAAAGAAACAAAAAAACCAGGGTCCTCTGGAAGGCCAGCCTATGCTCTTAACTGCTGAGCCATCTCTCCAGCCCCAGGAAGGATAGATACATTTTGACTCAGAGTTGGAGAGCGCCGGGAAGGCTCTGTGCAGCTCCTGTAGTAGCGAACAATGTATGGAACAACTGGGGACTAGAGAGCAGCGAGCAGGATGGGAACAGGTAGGGCTGTGTGTTTGGAGGTCCACCCTAGAGGCTTGCATTGACCAGCCAGGCACTATATCCCAACTCCCACCACCTCCCCCAAACAGCGCTACCATCAGGAATCAAGTATTCAAACATGTGAGCCCACAGGAGACATCTCATATTTAAACCGTTGCAGGAATCAAAGCCAGGACCTTAAACATGGCAGACAAAGGTCTTTTGTTTGTTTGTTGTGTCTCCCCCACCCCACCCCACGACTGAACCATATTCCTTTGCAAGAGCCAGGCAGCAATATCCCTTCATGGAAGAGGGCAGCGTTCATGGGCTCCACCCATTCCTGAAGAATTATAATACGAGCTAGTGGGTAGATAGCAGAGAGAGAGAGAGAGAGTCAGAGAGATAGAGAGAGATCTTCTTCTGTGGAGTAGTCGCTGGTGAGTTGTCCACAGTTATGTAAACAAACCCTCACCCATGCTCCTGTAAATTACCCTCCAAACCCACTGGGTCACACAGACATGAAAATGTGAAAATAGAGGTGGGAAGAGGAAAGATTGCCAGGAGTAGAAGGGACAAGAGAGAGTTACATATATGTGAATATGATCAAAATACATTGTGTACATGTATAAAAATGTCACAATGTAACCCATTATCATATATAATTAATGTATGCTAATAAAAACACTAAAAGTATTCCATTGTATGGATATAGCATATTTTATTACTTGAAAGACATTCATATTATTTTCATCTTTTAAACATTATGAATATGCACATACAGGGACTTTAGGGGTTTATTGTATTATTTTTGTTTTGTTTTGTTTTCGATACAGGGTTTCTCTGTGTTGCCCTAGATGTTCTGGAATTCACTCTCTATACCAGGCTGGCTTTGAACTCACAAAGATATGCCTGCCTCTGCCTCCAGAGTGCTAGGATTAAAGGCATGTGCCACCACCACCCCGCTGGTTTTTAGGGTTTTCAGGAATTTTGTTTTAATTTGTTTTGTTTCACAGTGCTGGGGGATGAATCCAGAGCTTAGAAAAGGCAAAGGCAAGCACTTTGACAATGAGCTACTCACCCTCAGATGGGGACTACAACTTTCTATGTATTAAACATTTTTGCTATATACCCAGGATAGACTTTCAGGCTTATATGCTTTCTTTGCCTATTTAGACTATAAAATACTATAAGGAGGCAGCTTAAAAATAAAAAAAATTATCTTTCAAGTTTTGGATGTGAGGAAGTCCATTTGTGTCTGGTAAGAACCCTTTTGTTTTATAAATGGCGTATTCTAGCTATGTCCATGTATAAGAGACAATGATCTAATCAAAGTCTAATTAGAACTTGTGATCTAATCAGACGTGCCATATTTTAGTACTATTACTTTGGAGGTAAGGTTTCTACTTAGGAATTTGGTGGATATCTTACAATAAACCTGTGTTTAGCTTTTTAAAGGAACTGCCAAGTTGTTACAAAGCAACTGGCCGTTGTGTATTCTTTTCGGCAATCTATGTGAACTGCAGTTTCTATAGAAATCAGAGGGTGGGGTGGAAAGCTTTGAAGCACTCCTCTGGACGTGATTGTCTGTTGCTTTCATGGAATCCCAGTAGCTGTGGTTATCTGCAAAAAACTACATAACATGGAGCCATCAATATCCCATCACTGGTTGGAGAAAAGAACATTAGGCCCTACCCCTAGCTGAGGAACTATTGGCAGGTAAAGATTGCTAAGGAGAGAGATTAATTTTTCTCCAGGGTGTAGCTACTGGTAAATTGCCTATGATCCAATAAACAATCCCACATTCGTGCATATACAAGCAACCCTAAATTCAATAGGTTCAGGTTTTAAAAAAAAACTTGAGAGTAGAAGGGGGAATGTGTTGAAAAGGGGGAATTTCAGAGGGAGCTGGGCGGGGGAAGGTAAGAAAAGAAAATGGAGGTGAATATAATGAAAGAATGTTGTATACACATCGTCAAAGAATAAGTAACAATTGTCAGACAAGTAAACAAACAAAGGCACTGTGGTTTCTCCAGACCCTAGACCACACCTCCTACTGTCATCTGTCTTTATTGCTGTGATGAGATACCATCACCACGGCAACTCTTAGAAAGGAAAACATTTCATCCGGCCTGGCATAGTTTCAAAGATTTAGTCCATTATCATCATGGTGGGACACGGCAGCACGCAGGCAGACGTACTGGAGAAGGAGCTGAGAGTTCTACATCTTGGTCGACAGGTAGCAGAAGACACTTGTGTCCCACATGAGGTGTAGCTTGAACATATGAGACCTCAAAACCTGCCTCCACAGTTACACACTTCCTCCAACAAGGCTGCACCTACTCCAGCAAGACCACACCTCCTTATGGGTCAAGCATTCAAAAACATGAGTCTATGGGAACCATTCCCTATTCAAACCACCATACTATTTTTTTTAATTTTTTTATTTACGTGCATTGGTGTTTTGCTTGCATGCATGTCTGTATGAGAGTGTGTGGTACTCTGCAACTGGAGTTACAGATAGCTGTGAGCTGCCATGTGGGTGCTGGGAGTTGAACCTGTGTTCTCTGGAAGAGCAGCCAGTACTCTTCTACCACTGAGCTATCTTTCCAGCCCCATACCACCTTTTTAAACTGTAGCTATTGTAGTAGGTATGAAGTATTAACTCCCTGTAGCTTTGGTTTGCATTTCCCTGATGATGAATGACACCATGCATCGTCTTAGATATTTATGGTCATTCATCTCCTGTCTATTAGTATCCTTTGCCCACCAAAAATTATTTATTTCTTTCCAGGCATGGGGGTACATGTCTTTAATTTCAACACTCAGTAGGCAGAAGCCAGTGGATCTCTGTGAGTTCAAGGCCAGCCTGGCTTACATAGAGAACTCCAGACCAGCCAAAGCTACATGGTGAGACCTTGTCTAAAGAAGAAAACAAAAATAATGATAATAATAATAATAACAAATCTATTTATCTCACATTATAACAGGCTTTTGTATATTCTAGATATAAATTTCCTAGAGATTATTTTCAAATATTTTTCTTATTCTGTAGAGTTTGTTCCCTATATTTAAAAAATTATTTTATGGCTGTGCAGCAGTGGCACACACCTTTAATCGGGAGGCAGAGGCAGGCAGACCTCTCTGAGTTCGAGCTCAGCCTGGTCTACAAAATGAGTTCCAGAACAGCCAGCCTGTCTCAATAAAACAACAACAAAATAATATTTTATATGTGTAGTGGGTGTTTTGCCTGCACATGGGCACCATGTGTGTGCCTGATATCCACAAAGGCCAGAAGAGGGCATTAGATTCCCTGGAACCAGAGTTGCAGACATTTGTGAGCTGTCATGTGGGTGTTGGTACTGAACCTATGTTAGAGCACATGCTAAACCAGTATTCTGCCACAGACTTACATGAACCTGCCCCTCACATTGTGATAAATCCCAATTCACCTAACTTCCTTTGTGTTATGTTTTTATGTCTAACCCAACAAGCCACTGCCTTATCCACGGTTTTGGAGGGCTACTGTTGGGTTTCCTCTAAGAATGTTGTAGTTTTAGAACTTAAATTTGAAGTCTACAATCCATTTCAGCTCACTTTTTGTGTGAAGTGTGAGGCATGCGTGGATAATCTTTCTGGTGTTTTCAGTATAAGCCTGCTGCCTTAAGAGCATGTGCTGTGCCCCACACTTGCCTGCTCATGACCTGTCCTGATGTTCAAACACTCAAACTGAATCAGAGAGAGAGCAAGAGAAGGTAAAACCCCACATGATTTTCTAGAAATAAATAATAAACAAAATAAGCTGAACTGAAAATAGCAAATGCAAGGAATGCATATTTCTTTTCCTGTGGAGCAGAGATTGCATTGTCATCTCTTTGTTATCATTGTTATCCCTTTGGTTGCTGTAAAAACCAGAACTATGCTTTTGCTTACACATTTTTCTTTGCTTCATAGCTTACCAGTTTTCACGTTGCCCTCCCCTACCTCCTGTCCCCCTCCACAAGGCCTAACCACTTAGAAGAAAACAGTGGCTATGTAACCTTCCTTCCTACCCTGCATTCCCTGGTTTCTGTCTCCTTGGTAGCTTTTCATCTCTGGCAATCTGCTTACCTGGTATTCGAAAGAAATAATCCATTATGCCTCCAATTAAATTTCAAGCCCCATCTTATATGTTCATGCTGGAAACCCCCTCCTTTCAACCCCATCATTTTTTTTTTAATCAATACTCAAATAACTTTGAAAGTACACCATGGGGGAGGTCCAGATAAAAAGCTGAAGTCAACCTGAGGATTACCAAGTCCAGGACTGCATCCGAGGACAGATCTGCGAGGTATCGTTTGGTCTAAATCTAAGTCCAGTGCTTGGTACCTTATTTGGATATTGCTGCTTTCAAAGCCTGAGCTGTTCTTCCAAACACTGGAGTTCTCGGCTACTTTTCAGCATGATGTAAGTACCACAAGTATTGCATTGTCTTAGAGGCTTGGGGAGGGGGGTGTTCAGACAACAGACTACATTTAAATATATTAGAAAACATTAGGTAGAAGTAAATATTTAAGAAATGCACTTGAAGACCTCACTTGATGAACTAGAAGGGGGGAAATGTCCTAGTTTCAAAGGTTTGAGTTTTGGCTCCTCTTTAATCTTCAGAGCAGCAACAGCTTGAAATACTCAAAGTGAAGGCCTGAAAGAATGGGCTGCACCCACCCTAATTCTTCTTCCAAATGTATTTGACCAAGGGTCTCTGCCTCCCGGCGCTTTATACCATTCAAACAGTTTGCTGGCTTTTAAAGGTAGCATAAAGTCTCTTTCAAAACTATAATTTAAATAGGGCAGTTATTTACAATATTAACCCCCCATCACTAACTGTAGGGAACACTTACTGAAGTAGATTAAGGAGACATGGTCATCCAAGTGGCACATTGTATAGTGGAAGGTTGTTCAGAAAATAGCTTACTGGGAAATAGTTAGAATGTGGAAGCTAAGGCATTAGAGGGCTATGAACCACCTCACTTAGCTTCAGCAAGTTTAAGGAAAAAGGAATATTCATAAAGGACAAGGATATTTTTGGTTCTAAAGACATGTTAGAGAAACTAGTCACTCCAGGCTTACCGGAACACACACACACAGGTCATTAGGAATAAATCTGGGCCTCATTCCTGATTCCATTTTAATTTTCTGCCCTAACCTTCTAAGCCATACACTTCTTTTTCTTTTGTGCCACTTCTAATGTCCACTGCCATCTAGCTTATTCATCCTTTACATTGAATACATTGGTGCTTTGCCTGCATGTATGTCTGTGTGAGTGCTAGACTCTGGAGTTACAGACAGTTGTGAGGTGGGTGCTGAGAACTGGACCGCGATCCTCAGGAAGTGCAGTGAGTACTTCTTAATCGGTGAGCCATCGCTCCAGCCCAGACCACAGATCTTTTGGTGATAAGGTGAGGAAACAAACAGATGCATGAAATGTTCACACAGGATTTCCTTAATAATGAGGTTTCTTTATGGGCTAGATCACCGATTCTCTGATACTTGTTTTGAATTGGTACCAGTATGTTTTCTATATCCTTTGACCAATCTATCTGTAAATGTACAGATAACATAACTCTTATTTGAAGTTGCTAAAATTCACACACAAGGAAGAAAATCTGAAAATCCTGCCCGAGAATCTAGTAACTGCCCTAGCCACTCTGTCCATCCCACAGAGGATGTGACACTGAATGCAGTTCTTAGCGGTGACAGAAAAGTCCACGATGTGGCAGGTTTTGAGTTGGTAGAAAGACTAAAACCAAACCAAACAACTCCTCATGACTCCAACACAAATTAACATTCACGGGATTTCCTTCTAGCCTTTTAAAAAAATCTATTTTAAAATAAGTGAGTTTTTGATTTTACAGCTTCATATACATACAGTTTTCTACAGATTTTTTTGTTTGTAGTTTGTTTTGAGAAAGAATTTCTGTAATAGCCCTGGCTGTCTTGGAACTCAGAGATTCACCCGCCTCTGCCTCCAGAGTGCTGCGCCACCATTCCTGGCTTGTACAGATTTTTTACTCTAGCAAGTAATTCTCCACATCATTAAAAATATTCTCCTATGTTTTTCCCAACACAATGCTTTCAACAACACTTCTCCTGCCTGAACAACACTGATTCCAAGTCAACTCTTTGCACCGTAGAAATAACTAGAGAGTGGCAAGCCTGGCGAGAGGCATCAGTTCCTCCATGATGAATAGCTAGTGTAAGGAGAGTGGTTTCCCTTTTGTTTCCACCCCCAAACCTCTGGCATTTGACTAAGTTTCCCCCACTTTCACTCCCTTATGGGTGCCCACCCCTTTCTGGAGGCTGTGACCTTTCTTTTGCGGTATTGTCCATGAACAAAGGGTTATTTGCCCAGTAGATTCTCCTTTGAAGTGCCTGAGGCACTTCAAGAAGACCATGAGACTTAAAACCACGTTCTTTTTACAGTGTATCTTATCTGAGTCTTCCTGACCTAAATAATTTGCTGGAGAAGGCAATTTCCCTGGCTTGCTGATTCTGAACAGTTCCCTTTAACAGAGTGCAACCGTTAGTGGGGAAGGTGGGAGTGGGCCGTTCTCCATCTTCACTCAGTCTTCAACAGGTAAAGGTCTTCCCTTTGTGAGCACCCGTTCAAAGCTCCTTAGATCTCTTCGAGGTGTGGCAGAGGGTGAGGAAGACAATGTGCGTGCATCCAAACCACTGAATATTCTAAGTTGAGGGTGAAAAGTCGCAAGTGCACGCAAAGAGTTGGCGAGGGTAGAGAAGCGGTCTCGGGCAAACCACTGCCGGGAGGGGATGTTTTCCCGCTTTTCCCGCGGGAGCGCAGGGCATCTGGCGGGCGCTTGGGTTCGAGGGGTAGGAATGCTCGCCCACGCCCGGGGGTTCAGCGGAACCGAGGACTGGTGCGGGATCCTGCTTGCCAGGCAACTTTTGTGACTCATTCGCCCCTCTGGCCTTTCTCCTGCTTTTGTGGGATGGGATGTTCAAGACAGACATCGTAAAGTTTCTGCTTCCCAACTCCTCTCCCCAGGTCCTCGGCGCGATGTCCCCGCACACGTCCCGGGCCTGGGAACTTCCCGCGGCAGCTTCTCACGCACGGAGCCCAGACCCCGCTGCAGGCGCCGCCTCGGCCCCGCGCGCGCCCCTGCCCCCCTCCCCAGCTCCGCAGCCCGAGAGCCCGGATGTTGGATTCCATCCCTGTGCCTGGTCCTTCATTTCCATAAAAGGGCAGCGCTCAGAAGGGCCGAGATTGCGGCCGCCGCCTCCCCCCGCGGCGCTCCCCCGAGGCGCGCGCCGCCCCGGCCCCGCCAGAGCGCGCGCCTCCCCCGCGGGAGCGCGGCCGGCCGAGAACAGAGAGGAGGGGGCGGAGGCCGGCCGGCTGCGGGCGGTGCTGCGGGGCGGGGGCCGGGGCGGGGAGAGGGGGTGGGGCGGGGGCCTCGGCGGGCGCCGGGACTCCATTAGCGGCGGCGGGAGGCTTCGCTTCCTTCAGAGCAGCGACGCGGGCGCCACCGGCCTCGTCTGTTGCCGCGGGAGCCGGGCGAGAAGAGCACGGTGAGGGGCGCGGCGGGAGGAGCGGGGCGCGGAGGGCGCGGTGCGGTCACCCGGGCCGGGGCGCGGACGGGCGGGCCCGGGCGCAGCGGCGGCAGGTGAAGGCGTCCGAGTCCGCTAGGCGGGCGCTGCGGGCGGAGGCCGGGGACTTTGGGTGCTGCCTCGCCCACGCTCGCGGCTCCTTCGGGTGTGCGCGCGTAGACGCGGCTCCTCCGCCTTCTCCCTCGCCGCTGCCGGCGCAGCGGAGTCAGTGGGGTTTGTCTTCCTTTGGGGGAGTGACGCTGACGAGAGCCATTTCCTCCGCGCTCGCAGGAAGGAGCCATGGCTCTGGACGGGATAAGGATGCCAGATGGCTGCTACGCGGACGGAACGTGGGAACTGAGCGTCCATGTCACGGACCTGAATCGTGATGTCACCCTGAGAGTGACCGGAGAGGTGCATATCGGAGGGGTGATGCTGAAGTTGGTGGAGAAACTCGGTGAGTAGCACCCCAGATGCCTCCAATAAAGACTTCCCAGCATGGGAGGAGGGGGTGGGGAGGAAAGGCGGCGGGGGGAGGGGTGGAATTGGGAGTTCCTAGCACCCGGCGTGTGCTGTGCTTAAAATGCGAAATTTGTTAGTATTAGGGCGCATAGACCTGCTCCCCTTTGCGTTCTGTTTTGTTATTTCGAGTCTGCGTAAGGTAGTGATTCGAGCCTACCACATACTTAACTGCGGATTCCCGGGACGACTTGTTGAAAGCTACGAGGAGAGTATGCAGGTGAAAGCTGCGACTGTGATATTAGGGCTGTGTCACCACGTCTTACCCTCCTTGAACCTGGGTTGATAACGGTGCTTAGGGGGAGACTGTGCAAATTGCGTCGGTGATGAAGTTTCAGTAGCCGGACTACGTGATGGAGTGCCCTGAAATGTTCCACTCATCCGCTCTTGCGAGGGGTGGGGCAGTGCTTGACAAACTTGGTATCTATATTGAGCTGGAAGTAAGCTATTTCGAGCATTTAGTTGTATATTAAACCCGTGAAAGAACTTTGTTTTTTAAAATAAGACTTTATTAAACTAATTTTAGGTTGACAGAATTTCAGTACACATAATAGTCTATTGATTCTGACTCCGATTGGAAGAGCGACCACACAGGATATTTGAGAAAACTTGGCCCTATGCATTTCGTGATCAGTCAGACCATTTTCACCGGGCTGAATCAACTGACTAGATAAGATGGGTGATTTTATCGGGAGAGCTTTTATCAAAGGACTGCCTTCCTGGGCTGTGGTGGTGCTTGCTGCTGTGTTTAATGAAGTTGTGCTGACTTGTTTTGTAGTGGAGTGTCATTTTAGGCAGGCTTGGTTGGTTTTAATCAGCATTCATGCTTCAGGTCATCCTGGAAATGTAAGGGATATTCGTTTCTCAGGAAATGTATTTCTTATCAAGGGGGAGGGGGCTGTATTTTTACCATATAAACTTAAATGAAATAGTCTGATACAATTTCGGAAGTTAGACTGAGTTCATTTAGGTGAACTTGCTTTATGCCCCTGCAGGGAATTTAATTATTGAAGGACCAAAGAGGAGCTCATTGCAGGGGGGCCTTCTCCTCTACAAGGTCCATTGTTTGACTCTAAGGACAGCCCAAGAAAGAGCCCCCAAGGAGCCTTTTGAGAATTCGATTTTGCTGGTTTAACCAAGTAACTGTCAGTTTACAGTTTTTATTTGATTCAAGCAAATCAATCACTGTTGGCAAAATATTTACTAACATTTTTTGTTCAGCTCCACTTGAGGATGAAAACTATCCAATATGGTTACATTTTGACAAGGAAGCAGTCATTTCTATCAGATTTCCATATGTGTGACAAACAGACCTTATTAATACATTGTACTTTTAAATTTAGCTAATTTTTGTTCTTGTTATTGGAGACAGAGTCTCACTATGTAGCTCAGACTGGCCTGGAACTTGCAGTGTAGACCAGGCTGGCCTCTTGAGTTTTGAGAGGGTTCCCTACCCATGCTCAGAGCCCAGCTCTACATTGTGATTTTTAAAAATCATGCAATAAAGGATCTGTTAAAGGTGACTTAGATGAGTTGAAGTTCTCAAAAAAATAGGCTTTAATGAATAAATAATGATTTCTACTATATTTACATCACTTTGACTGTTATGAGATCACAATTATAAATAGAATTGTAGGAGATGAGCTGTTTGCAGACAGGATTGAGGTTATTTTTGAATAACTATAATCTTAATAAATAATGCTGATGCCGATTAATTACATAGAAAAAAACCTAAAAGGGGCAGCTGGAAACTTTTTACCTTTCTTCAGTTGAACCAGGACTGATTCCTCTGTGTTTCAAGTTCCAAATAGGAGATATTTTTCAGCAAACTTTTGAAAGGTACATAGAGTAGGGCCATTTTAAAATGTCTACAAATCAGGCCAGTCAAATTAGAAAAGAATTTGTAGCTTCTCAGGTTTGTCTTAAAGTGGGAATGGGCTGCCATCTGAAGTCGTTATCACTGAAGGTACTAATGGGCAGACTTAGTGGCTGCTTGTCGACAGTGGCTAAGTGCATCAAAGCAGCGTACAGAGTCTAGATAAGAGATGAGAGGGTACAGCGTCTGGTGTCTTCAGACTGCACTGCAGTCCTGGCCATGTAGCAAAAGCAGGCTATGTGGCCGTGGACTAGTTAATGACAATATACTGCAGGCAGCCTTAACCTGTATCTTCAGGCTTGCACTGCCTATCTGATAGCCTTTTCATGCTCATTGGAGAGTATATGATTACCAAAGGTCTTATGATTCAAAGCTGTCTTCCCCATACAGTATTCATGGCGCCCCTTGATTCCCTAGAGTTAATAGATCCCAGGATGAACCCTCCCTTTGATGCGCTAAGTGTGGAAACTCTGGGAAGAGGGTACTTTGGCTGTCATTAGGTCCTCAAGAATGCATGTGTACAAAAAAGGGAGCAACCATACAGTAGGGTTTATTGTGCAGCTACAATGTTCCTCTGAGAACAGACCGAGACAAAAGGGTGTGTTTCATAAAGAACATTTGCATTCAATAAAACTAGGGCTCTTCTTATACCTTATCATTCATCTAGGGTGGCAGTTTCAGACACATCAGGAGATGTCTGTTTTAATCACCCATTATGTATTTGGCCAGTAAAGCTCATATTGTTAACATTAATAAAAAAAAGAACATTTGCGTTTCAGGGAATGTTATTGAAACCTGATTCTTTAATTCAAATATCTGAAAAGTCTCTCACATCTTAGTATAGAGTACATTTGTCATTCTGCATTAGACGTTTAAAAGAAAACAAGGAGTGCATGTTGTGATAGGATGTGGGCTTTAGGGACTTAAGACTTTTATCATGAAGCCGTGTAGGCTGATCCTAGGCAGTCACATTATTGTACACCTCAGTATATGTGAAAAATTGTTTTCTTCATCCCTTTAAAAAGCCATAATGAATGCTTTAACTATTACTACAGTTGTTATTAAAATTAACATTTTAAATGTGTGTAGTTTAAATCCTTTTCATTGTGTATGTTATAAATTGTACTGTGTTATATGAGGACATTTTCATGCAGGTATATGACGTGTTGTTATATGAGGACATTTTCATGCAGGAATATGACATGTGTTGTTATTTGAGGACATTTTCATGCAGGTATATGACATGTGTTGTTATTTGAGGACATTTTCATATAGGTATAAGACGTGTTGTTATATGAGGACATTTTCATGCAGGTATATGACATGTGTTGTTATATGAGGACATTTTCATATAGGTATAAGACGTGTTGTTATATGAGGACATTTTCATACAGGTATATGACATGTGTTGTTCTATGAGGACATTTTCATGCAGATATATGACATGTGTTGTTCTATGAGGACATTTTCATGCAGGTATATGACTTGTTGCTCTATGAGGACATTTTCATGCAGGTATATGACGTGTGTTGAGCGGATGTTGGTTTGTTTTGAAGCAGCATTTCATGTACTCACTGTGTAGCTGAGGCTGACCTTGTATTTAGCCTCCAAAGTACTAGGATCCATGTATACACTGCTGTGACTGTCACATATAGTGTGGGTTTTTTTTTTTGTTTGTTTGTTTTGTTTTATTTTGTTTTTTTCAAGAGACTGGCATGTATAGGGTAGTTTTTTTTGTTTGGTTTGGTTTTTTTTGAGACAGGGTTTCTCTGTGTAGCCCTGGTTGTCTTGGAACTCTCTCTGTAGAGCAGGCTGGCCTCGAACCCTTTTCCTCCCAGTGCTGGGATCAAAGGCGTGTGTTACCATGCCTGGCTCTTTTTTTTTTTTTTTTAAGAAAAAACGATTATCAAAGATAAGGATTATGAAAATAAGATAAAAGAGGATACAATTTAATAATTATATCTAAAAATAAATTCTGAAAGGAGACTTAATTGGATGGGATTCCTCTGGAGATCCCTGGAAAACAGTGACAGACCCAGACCTGTGGGAGTCAGCAATCCAGTCAGCACTGGGTTCTGAGAACCAAAGGGATGCTTAACTGGGTTGGTTTCTTCCTTTTTTTCTAGGTACTCTGAGTCAACGGTTGCCTGAGTTTTTGTTCACTGAGTTTTAGGGTTACTTTACAAAAGTCTTTTTAGGACCAGGCAGTGGTGGCACATGCCTTTGGTTCTAAAACTTAGGAAGAAAGAAGAGACAGGCATATTTCAGTGAGTTCGAGGCCAGCCTGGTCTACAAAGCGAATTCCAGGACAGCCAGGGTTACACAGGGAAAACCTGTCTCGAAAAACAACAAACAACAACAGTCTTTTTAGACGATTCTAAAAGTACTCATTTTCAATGGTGAGTAAGGAATTTATAATATTGTGAAGCTACTGAATGGATGGCCCAACAGCCAGCTTGTGAGTTGGAAAGAAGGAATTCACTTACAAGACTAATTTCTTCTGAGTCTGAAGTTAAGTCACATCAGATAATATAGATCAAAAACTCAAGTTTCAGGATTCAGGTATAACAAAGAAGAAATGAATGGAGTTGACTTAAAAAATTTTGAAGATTGCAAAAATTTTGAAGATTGCTGGGCCTGGTTGTCTGTTGCACGCCCTTAATCCCAGCACTTGGGAGGAGCGCTGGGAAATCAATAAAGCAAACTGAATCCTAGATATATCTGCTAGCCCCTATACTCAGTGTTTCTGTACTGTGACTGATCCGTAGAAATTCAGTATTGGATTTTATGTATCTTTAAAAACTTGCAAGTTCTTTGGGCAGGAGAAACGATTCACAGTAGGTAAAGGACCTGCCTGCTGCCAAGCGTGACAACCACAACCTGAGGTCACTTTCTGGAACTCGGGTGATAACTGACTCCTACAAATTGTCCTTTGAACTTCGTACTTGTACTGTGGCATGTATGTACCCCAAAACAAGATATTAAGAATTTTTTTTTAAATTTTAAGCTCCTTAAGAATAGAGGACAGTATAAATTTTATTATGCTCTGTACAAACCTCAATAAAGTACGAGCTATTTTGTTGGGTGTATTCTGTGGTATTTGTTTCCTTAAAAAAAATAAGTACAGGCTCTAGGTCGACCCGGCCTTTGCCTCCTCAAGGGCTGGAATTAAAGGTGGTGCCTTTGCCGAGGTTTTTCTTTTCCTCTGCCATGTTTTATGCCCCAGTTTTCTACAAAGTTAGACAGTCTGTTAGATTCCAGCTAGAATTGACTTCTGTGTAGGGGCAAAGGCTGGACTTGGTTTTCTTCAGTTATTTACAAAAGACCTTGTTAGAAAAGTCTTGGTCACTTAAAATAAAACACTTGCAACTTTCAACTTCAGTCTTTGGCTCATCTTTAAAAATCTTCAAGGGCTCAGTGAGGACTTTTGATCTTCAGCTCCGTCCCCTTGTCGTTTGATTTCATTGCTGGAAACACAGCTTCTAGGGCTGGGAGCCCGTCGTTGCCCTCATAGCCTCCGGTCTTTACATACTCAAGCACATACTGCTTAAAAATGAAGGCTTCGCTCTTAATTGATTAGAGTACATTTTATCAAATTCAGGAAATATAATATTGATTTAAGACTGTCATCTGTTATAAATCCATATTCAAATATATTCAGTTTTTACTTGTTCCAGTAGCATTGATTGTAGCCAGATTGGCCTCTTATCTTTAATACACCAAATGCCGAAGTGCAGAGTTGAAAGAGAGTGTGCAGTTGAGATGCACGTGGAAGAACAGTGTTTCTGGACTTCAGCCTGTGTTAAGACACCTCTTTATCTTCCAGAGCAAAGGCTTCAGTGTGGGACTCAGTATTTTTGTAAGTTCCCTTTCGCAAACTGTATCTTTACGCTCAGTTTAACTCTCAGATTATTATTAGGCAGTTGGGGAGGTTTTAATCTTAATATTCTTTTTGTGATGGGTTCTCCTTATTTATGCTCAGACTGGCCTGCGATTCCTAGCTTTAAACGATCGCCTTGCCTTGAGTTCCCAACTGTAGGGATTATCATGAGTGGCACCCTGCACCCAGCAGTATTATTAACATTCTCAGACATCATTGGCTATAGATTACTCCAATACCAGCTGTCCTCAGATTGTTTTAGATGCTAATCGATGCACAGATCAGTAGGAAAAGAATGTATTGTCTGTTTGTCGGAAGATCTGATTTCAACATCTGACCTTGCCACTTCCTGATTTGTGTGAGTAACCAATCCAACCTTCTGAGTGGGTCTTGACTTCTTTAAAATGGAAAAACCAAAGTTCTTAAACCAGGCATGGTGGTGCATGCCTGTAAGCCCAGGAGTGCATGCCTGTAAGCCCAGGAGTGCATGCCTGTAAGCCCAGAGTTGGCTACATAATGAGCTGCAAGCCAGTTTGGGCTCCATGAGACCCTGTCTCAAAAAAGTAAACAGGGCCAGTGACACACCTCAGCAGGTAAAGACCTGCTTAGCCTGATGATCTGAGTTTAGTTCTCGGGACTTATATGGTAGGAGAAAACTGACTCTTAAAAGCTGTCCTCTGACCTACACACACACACACACACACACACACACACACACACTCACACTCAGAGAGCATACATACACGTACATGCTCAAGAATAGTTGTAATAAAAAATTAAAAAGACAAATTCTCATAGGTTTTGTTGAGACTTAACTAGGTTATTAAGCATTGAAGTGCTTTATAAAAACCATTAGTATTATAAAAATACAATGAGTATATTTTGTCCACATTGAAAGTTTCTGGGTATGTACTGTCAGTGGAGGAAGGGTATCTAAAATACGGTATAGAATACTTAGTTTCATATTTGTGAGAGGAGAATTGTATACCTCATAAGGAATTTAGTTTGGGATTACTGTGTGTTCTCATCTCCTAAACTACAAGAAAAATAGCTGCCGTTCTGCTCTTTCCTGCACTTTGAAACACACACCTGCCTCTGTAATGTAACAAAGAGCTGTTTAACCACCATTTTCCCAAGATTTCTGAAAATGTAATTGAACAATAAGTGGATGATGGTATTTCAGGGATTTGAAAAATTTATAGGCAGCGGTAAATTCCCTACTTAATCTGTTTTATAAGAGTGGTGCTTTATATTCATTTATAATAAAGGAATGAAGTAAAATTATTTCTTGGCACATGAAAACAGCCTATTCAGAACTCATGAAACTACTTTGAGGAAAAAAGCTAATGTATTCAGATTCCTTGTTTATTTTGATGCTGAGACTCAAAACTACGGCCTCACAGATGCTAACTAAGCAACCACTCTGCCACTGGACCAGACCTTCAGTCATGGATACAGGATTTTTATTTAGTAATTTTATAAAAATATTAATATCCAGTATATTAATGCCTTATCTGAAGTAAATAGTCTGCAAATTGTTTTTAAATAATCCTTTTATCTTTTTAAGTTTTTATTGCATATAACTGTTTTGGCTTTGTTGTAACCGTGTGCATGCCTGGACCTCCTGGAGCTGGAGTTAGGGATGGCTGTGAACCACCATGTGGGTGCTGGGAACTGAACCCAGGTCCTCTGCAAGAGTTGCCACTGCTCAGCCGCTGAGCCATCTCTCCAGCATTTCCTTCTTAGATTGTAATTCATCTTGAAACACATAGTTTGGTATCAGAGTTACCGTGTTAGACTGTAATCACCAATACCAGCATTTTTTTCATACTAATGCTGTTTTTGTTTGGTTTTGATAGTGTCTCATGCAGCAAAGTGGCGTAGAGCTTTTGGGTAGCTGAGGATGACCTTGGACATTCGATCTACTTCCTCCCAAGTCTGGGTTTACAGCTGTGCATCTGTATACCCAGCTAATGTAGTACTAGCGATCAGATGGAGGTCTTCTGCATGGGAGGCAATCACTCTACCAACTAAGTTACATTTCTAGCCCTACCATGTTTCTTAACGTGCAAGCTTTGTCGGGTATAATTTACATAAAGCAAAAACAGTCCTTGAATGTAATGTTCTGGGTTTAACAAATTCATAGTCATGTTCAGCTACCATAATCAGTAAATAGAAATAAATATTCCTCCATAGTCGGCCTACTCCCCAGTCTGAGGTCCTTAAAGCATTGCTGGGTTGCCTTTTCTGAAGAGCCCTATAAATGGAGCATACTGATGTATCTCATTGAACCTGGTTTTTTGATACAGTTTGGCCCTTTGAATTTGAACATGTCAATAGTTTTTATTGTGGGATGGATCTGTACTATAGTGTGGTGTGTGTTATGTAGGGGATGGTTAGAGACAGGGTTTCTCTATGTAGTCCTGGCCGTCCTAGAGCTCTCTAGACCAGGCTGGCCTCGAACTCAGAGTTCCACCTGCTTCTGCTTGCCAGCCAGCTTGGACATGTGCTATAGTTTTATCAGTAATTGAAGACATTGGAGTTGTTCACGGTTTTTGGAGATTGTGAATAGGGTTGTCATAAACGTGTGTGGACGTAGTTTCCATTTCTCTTCGGTGACGAGTGGTGTTACTGGGCCTTGTCCAAGCCCTTTGTGCACACCTGTCAGCCTTGTGGGAGAGCTCTGGTTGGTCCCAGTGTGCCCCAGCTCACAGCAGCCAGGGCTTGCTGTATCTGCTTTTATGCTAACTGTTCTCAAAACTAATTTTGCTTTTGGGTCGAGTGTCTGGAATGAGTAATGGCATTGGTGTGCTTTTCAAAGTGCTTATTTGCTGCTGTGTATTAGTAAATGAAGCTGACTGTCCTTCCTGGCCCAGAGATCCCCGGACCCCCCACCCCTGCCACACACACGCACACCCAGTGCTAGGATGACAAGCACACACTGCTCATCCCTTTTTAATTGAGTGCTTGCATTGCAAGCGTTTTACTGATTGAACTGTCTTCCCAGCCCGTTCTTTATTTTTATTGTGTTTTTATTTATTTATTTATTTTTGGAGACAGGGTTTCTCTGTAGCTTTGGAGCCTGTCCTGGAACTAGCTCTTGTAGACCAGGCTGGCTTCGAACTCAGAGATCCGCCTGCCTCTGCCTTCTGAGTGCTGGGATTAAAGGCGTGCGCCACCACCGCTCAGCATGTTTTTATTTTTTAAAGCTTTCCTTTATCTTAAGTATATATGTATGTATCTGTGTGTACATGCAGGCGCCTGCAGAGGATGCCTGGCTTGTTGTAAGCAGTTGTGAGCCACTTGGCATGGATGCTGGGAATGGCTCTCGAGTCCTCTGCAAGAGCTACCATCTGGATGCTGAAAATCAAACCCTGTACCTCTGGAAGAGCAACTGTTGCTTTTAAACTCTGAGCCATCTCTGCAGCCTCCTTACGTGGGACTATCTTACATCAGTGTTTCACTCGTCTCCCAGGTTGGCCTGGCACTCACTATGTCGTCCAGGTTGGCCTGGTGTTGGCGCTCACTATGTAGCCCAGGTTGGCCTGGCGCTGGCGCTCACTATGTTGCCCAGGTTGGCTTTGGATTCATGGAAACCCTCCTACCTTGGCTTTTTGAGTGTTGGATTTACAGATGTTAGGGTCACACCCTGTGGCGGATTCAGCATTGAGACTTGTCTTCTGTCTAGGTACACAAGGACCATCCCGGGATGACCTCAACGTTTGCTAGGTTACCCATCTGAAAACACAAGCAGGACCATCTCTAAATTTATCATCTTCTCTCAGCTCTGTAGCTTATACTATATTGTAATTTAAAAATATACCGGGTATTTTAAGGTTGATATTTTGAAGCATCCATATAATGATGTTTTTGATATCTTTTTCATAATAGAACACACAAGGTTATTAGTAAAACGCCAATAAGGTGCTGGGGTTATTGATTGTAGTGCCTTTATTGGGTAAGTGCCTTCTGGTGTAATGTTCCTTAATGTAATTTTGGGGTTTTGACTTAAAATTTTTATAAGCCTTAAAATTAAAAATAACTTGAAAAAGGCAAGTGATTGCTGTATCAGTTTTAAAAAGCTTTAGACAGTGTGGTGATAAATTCTGTTGCTCTGGAAGCCACCTGTGCCAGGATCCTGACTGTGCCATAGACTAGCTGTGTGACGCCGTGCTGTAGCCTCATCCACGGCCTTGCTAGTAGAGTGTGTCGAAGGACTGCATCAGCAAGCACGTGCGGAGTGCTAGGACATCTGTGGTGGTGACAGCCGTCATCACAGTACAGAGCACCAGGGGTTTGTACAGCTGTCCCTCGAGCTGAACTAGGGACATAATTGTATTTTGTAACAGATTAAAGATTTAGCCTTTTATGAAGTTAAGCCAACTAGTACTCATTTATTCTCTATCATATTAGAACTATATTGAGCTTTACTGTAGTACCTTGTAATATTATGAAGAGTTAAGTATGATGTTTTACAAGCAGTAAATTTTATGCTTAAGTATGTACTGTATTGGCATAAGGGTATTTATATAAATTTAGTATTCTGTTTAGACTTGTCTCTTTTTTTCTAGCAGTTAAGAATTTAGTTAAAGTGGGGTGGTGGCGGCGCACGCCTTAGTGAAATTAACTCACTTTTTGCCATCTTTGCATTGTAATTACTAAAATGTAGCAAAATCAATGTGAGTGAAATAGAGGAATGGTACTGGAGACCCTGGCCAGAATATAGGAAAGGATTTCTCGAGGACCATGACCTGGAAGCTCAGATCTGAATGTCTTAGAATCTGTTACTATTTTCTTTTGAGAGATGTTTAAAATGTCAGTGTTATGTAACATATTCTTACTAAATAACCTTTTGAGATAGTTAATGCCTTTGACCACTTTTAAAAGGACAAATGCCATTAATTCTTGTGTGAGTTGACTATTATCTAGTATATCTACTCTAGTGGCACACTTTGAAAATTTGTAGGGCATTTACTTTGCATGTAGTCAGAGCCTTGGCTTCTAGGAACTAAGCCAGGTTGAACAAATTAGCAGTATGCCTTCAATTTTGGGTAGAAAGTTACCCACCCTTTGGAAGTGATAATTGTGTAGTGTCTACTGTGTGCCCTCTGTAGTTGCATTGTCTAATTTCATCTGAGAAACTTATCAACCACTTTGAGCTAGTATATAGTAATAAGTAGAAATAGAGAAATTAGATAAATAGAAATCAATGGTCAAAATTTTGTTTTTGTACTTCAAAAAATTATTTGTGTCTTGGTTTTTGTTGGTTGGCTTTATTTGCTTTTAGATAGGGTTTTGCCATATTTAGGACTAGCCTAGAATTCACTATATTGTTTAGGCTGGTGTTTTATTTGTTTGTTTGTTTTTTTGGTTTTTAGAGACAGGGTTTCTCTGTAGCTTTGGAGCCTGTCCTGGAACTAGCTCTTGTAGACCTGGCTGGCCTCGAACTCACAGAGATCCACCTGCCTCTGCCTCCGGAGTGCTGGGATTAAAGGTGTGCGCCACTGCCGCCCGGTCAGGCTGGTATTTTAGTTATAAAAGTTTTTGTTGCATGATAAAGCACCATGACCAAAAACAGCCTGAGAAAGAAAGGGTTTATTTGAACGTACAGTTCCAAATCACATTCTGTCACTGAGGGAAACTGAGGGAAGTCAGGAGCTGAAGCAGAGGCCTGTGGCTTACTCAGTTTACCTTTTTTTTCTTCTGTGCATTGGTGTTTTGCCTGCATGTATGAGGGCACTGGAGCTCCTGGAGCTGGAGTTACAGACAGTTGTGACCTGCCATATGGGTGCTGAGAATTAAGTTAGTGCTCTTAACTACTTAGCAATCACTCCAGCCCCATAGAATACTTTTCTATTCCTTCTTTCCTTCCTTTCTTCCTTCCTTCCTTCCTTCCTTTATTTGTCTGAGTTATTGAGTGTCATTATATAGCCTTGGCTGTCCTAAAACTTACTATGAGGCTGGCCTTGAACTCATAGAGATCCACCTGCTTCTGCCTGGTATTTCAATCTACTTTTTTATAGCACAAGTGCCCAGGGGTGACACCACCCACCATAGGCTGTGCTCTCCCACAGGCCAGTCTAATGGAGACATCTTCTCGGTTGTGGTTCCGTAACTCTAGTTTGTCTTAGGTTTGGAAGGCATGGGGTGGGGGTGAAACGACAGCCTGTGATAACCAAGGCAGCTGGCCTCCAGCTTGTAATTTGAAGTGCCAGGATTACAAGTATATGCCACAAGTATATTCTTAACTTTTGTTTTGAAGAGTGAATTCCAAACTTTTATTAGTTATGTAGAAGAAATAATAATTAGTCGGTGTTTATTTTTTCTGTTCATTTATCATAATAGATATCCAGAATTGTGTGTCTTTAGCAAGATTTAGTCTTCACAGTTCCAGTGACTGAGAAGTCCCAGCCAGCCTAATCTCTTTCCTCTTGGAGGAGGGGCTCCCAGCTTTGTCCTGACTTCTGGGGTTACCAGTGCCACCAGCAGAGCCGCCCTCTGCCCTGATTTCTTCCCTGAAGCCCTGTTTCCAGATGCTGTCACCTTGGGGAGTAGGGTTTCCACATGTAGTGTGAAGGGAGCCAAATCCTCATTCCATAGAAGTTTCTAAATATTTCCTGTGACCGGACACAGTCCCCATCAGTTAACCCCCAAAACCTTAAAGTAAACTAATAGTGTCTTTAGCTTTAATTGAATGCCAGGCTTTAGCTGAAATGTGTTGTCAGTTTGAGTGGTGTGTAAACTTTGAAACACTTCACGTTTCTGTCAATAAGTTAACATTTTAAATGTATGACATAGATTTTGCTTTGCCATCAGTGCACACTTCGTTACTGTGACTTACATTGCGCCTGTTGCCCGACAACACAGCTCACGTTTTCCTAACTTCTACTTGAACTGTGACTGATTACATGGCATACAGTTTGTACCACTGGGTCTTTAGTCATGATAACTAAGTGACATCAGTCATGACACTTCTTCATATTCTCTGTGATTGGCTCTGTTCACTCAGAGATAACAAAATGTGTGCTTGTCTCCAGGTGATAAACTTCTATGATATTTTATAAGAATGGATAACCGAAAGAGGAAATTGATTAATGAAGATAAAAGTACAACGAGTAGCCGGGCGGTGGTGGTACACGCCTTTAATCCCAGTACTAGGGAGGCAGAGGCAGGCCTATCTCTGTGAATTCGAGACTAGCCTGGTCTACAAGAGCTAGTTTCCAGGACAGGCTCCAAAACTGCAGAGAAACCCTGTCTCAGAAAAAAACAAAAAAACAAACAAACAAAAAAAAAGGTAGAGCGAGTAGCGATAGGGAGGCATTGGATATGAGGTTCAAACCCAGTGCAACTGGAGCTACTGCAGAGGTAGTTCATCCTGGGCTCCTGGGGGCTCTTGCTAGTCAGGAGACTCAGGTGCAGCTAGTGGGACTTAGTGAAGACAGAACTTACTAACATAAAGAGAAGATAGTATAACAGGGTGAAGTTGTCCCCGTGTCCCACAAAGCAAAACATGCATGTATATAAAAGATGATCTCAGAAGTACTTGATGATCCAGCTCCCCCTTGCCCTTCCCTGACAACTGGAGAGTGAGCCCAGGACCTCTCACTGCTAAGCAAGCACACCTCCACTGAGCTTCAGTTCTTTAGAAATGGTTTATTTTAGCAGGTTGTCACTAAGTTGTGCAGGCAAGCCTTGAATCTGTGACTCTTCTGCCTCCACCTCCAAGAGGCTGTGATCTCCAGTGTCTGGGGGTGGCGCTAGGAATGCTGAAGCCTGTGAAGTAGGCAGTGTAAGAAGGGAGAGTAAGGGAGAGAGCAGTTGCTGAAGTACCTACCCTCTGTCATACTTGGACAGAAAAAAGACCGGAGAGGAGCATCGAGAGAGCGATCAGGTTTCAAACAGGAATGATAGGTTAATATGTGTATTACATAATGCACATAGTCTACTTTTTGCCAGGTGAAGTAGATATAGATCGGGGTCAGTATCATCCAGTATTTGCATATTTCAGTGGTAATTCTTTTCATTTTAATTGTTAAATAGCAGCACTATGTGCTAGATGAAGTTTCAGTAAAGTCCATGAGTTAAAGTTTTTGTATTTGTTTTTTAAGGCTTCCTTATTTTTTTTTTAATTTTTCATACTGTTTTTGGTACATTCATAGAACTATATTATAAGAACTTAAGTTCTAGAGATATACTGTTGAATTTTGTTCCAAATAGTCTTCCTTCTAGAACAAGATTACTTTAGGAATTTATTTTGAGTTCTTTCAAGAATATAGTTACTGATGAGCTGTCATAAGGGAAAGGAGTGACCTGGAAGATATCTACTTATTTTTAATATTACATACACTATATAAATATATATTACTAAATACGTACCCATGAAGCCTAACTTCTGATATTAAAGACAGGAGTGGCTGTACCTAGCTCTGTGTGAGGGTTTGTACCAGTCCCTAGCCACAGCTACTTGGAAAGTGAAGATGGGAGAGTTTGTTGTTGGCTACCCTGTCTCAGTGCTGGGACCCATTTGAACCTGTGCAGTGCTGCCACCGTCTCTGAGAGCTCACGTGTACCTCAGCTCTTCTGTGTCCGTTTCCTTGGAGTCATCTACCACCTCTGACTCTTTTTTTTAATTTATTTTATTTTTCTTTTTTAAAAAAGAAAACAAACTATCTTTTTTCATTTTACATATCAATCCCAGTTCCCTCTCCTTACACTCCTCCCATTCCTGCCACCCCTACTCCCCATCCATTTCTCAGAGAGGGTAAGGTACATTGCTTTGGGGAAGGTCCATTGTCCTTCCTACTATATCTAGGCTGAGCAAGGTATCCATCCAAAGAGAAGGTTCCCTAAAAGTCACTACAAGCGGTAGGGATAAATCCTGGTGCCACTACCAGTGGCCCCTCAGTCTGCCCCACCCATATTCAGAGGGTCTAGTTTGGTTCTATGTTGGTTCCTTCCCTGTCCGGCTGGACTTGGTGAGCTTCCATTAGCTTAGGTAAACTGTTTCAGTGGGTGGTCCCCATCGTCATGGTCTTGACCATTTTGCTCATATTCTCACTCCTCCCACTCTTCAGCTAGACTTTGGGAGCAGAACCCATTGGTCCGCTGTGGGTCTCTGCCTCTGTTTCCATCAGTTGTTGGATGAAGGTTCTATTGTGAGATTTAAGATATTTGTCAATCTGACTACAGCGCAAAGCCAGTTCAGGCATCCTCTAGGTGCCCCTCAACCGAAGAATGGATAAAGAAAATGTGGCACATTTACACATTGAAGTACTACTCAGCAGTAAAAAACAATGACATCTTGAAATTTGCATGCAGATGGATGGAACTAGAAAAAAACATCCTGAGTGAGGTAACCCAGAACCAGAAAGATGAACATGGTGTGTACTCACTTATAAGTGGACACTAGCTGTAAAGCAAAGGACATTAAGCCTATAGTTCATGATCCTAGAGAAGCTAAGTAACAAGGTGAACCCTAAGAAAAACATACATAGATCCACCTAGAATGGGGAAATAGACAAGATCGCCTGACAAAATTGGGAGCATGGGGGTGGGGAAGAAGAGAGGGTGAAAGGGAAAGAGGACGGGAGCAGGGGTGGGGGAGGTGAACATGAGGGAACGGGATACTTGAGCTGGAGGAAGGACAGAGATGAGAGTAAGGAAAGAGATATTTTGATTGAGGGAGCCATTATAGGGCTAACAAGAAACCTGACTCTAGAGAAATTCCCAGGAATCCAAAAGGATGACCCCAGCTAAGACCCTAAGCAATAGAGGAGAGTGCCCGAACTGACCACCTCTGACTTTAAAAAAAAAAAAATCTTACTACCTCCTCTTCATGGATCCCTGAGCCCTGAGAGGAGGGCTTTGATGAAAACATCCCACTTAGGACTAAGTACTCCAAAGTCTCTTGCCCTGTGCACATTGGTATAGTTGTGGGTCTCTCTTCTTACTTCTACAGTAAGAAGTAAGAATCAGGGCTGAGCAAAGCTATGATCAACGGGTATAGCAGTAGGTCATTATGTGTCATTTTATTGCTTGTTCCTTTAGCAAAACAGTAGTTGGCTTCCCCCTAAGCCTGTGACCTATTTTTCTTACATTTAGTGGCAGGTATGCATTCTTTATGAAGGAGTGAGCCTTAAATCCACTCAAGAGGTGGTTGGTTACTCCCATAATTTTTCTGACACTATTGCACCAGTAGATCTTTTTTTGTTTGGGGGTGGTTTGGTTGTTGTGTTGTTGTTTTGAGACAACCCTGGCTGTCCTAGAACTCACTATGAAGACCAGGCTGCCCCTGCCTCCTAAGTGCTGGCATTAAAGTTGTGCGTCATCATGCCTGGTTAGCACCAGTATCTTACAGGTAGGTTGCTGTTCTTAGCTGCAGACTTTATTTAATAACTTCTTTTTCTCTGATGTCCTGCCTCTCTTTTTCTCACTCCTGAATGGCTCTTGTTTTCTGTTGGAAATGTTCAGGCGCATCAGTCAATCTGAGTTTTGTGGTCCTGTACTCCCTCTAGCTGTCCTCTCTCATCTGCAGTATAAATATCAGCGAGACTGGTTGGCAGGCCCCAAGAAACTCCAATTCCCCAAACTCCAAGGGCAGTGCATGTGTTCAGAAATGCCAGTCTTGGCCCAATTCAAACTGTGCTCTAGGAGGATTTCTGGCGGCTAGATAAAGGTCAGCATTCCTCAGGAACTTATGAAACAGGTTCCCATCATCCAATAGGAGTCATTTCCCTTACCTCTGGCAGAAGGGACATATATGGCTCTTCATTGATATGTATCTTTGATGCCTATCAACATATCAAAGTCAGTGCTAGTGACCAGGCTCCCTCAGTCCCTACTCATAAGGACTTGGGCTTTGGGGAATTAGTTTCCTTTAGACCTGATATTTCAGCCTTTTGTTGACGATAAAGGATAATCTCTGACTACTTCACAGCTGGAGAGGCCCAGAAAGGCTGGAATGCTGGTCAAAGGTGGAGAGGGGAAGGGGAGACAGGTAATGGCAGGAGACATGGAAATTCCATCAGAAGCATCTGGACCAAGCATGAAGAAACAAGGTGCAAATCACATTGGCTGGACTGGTTCACACTGGTTTTCATCATGATTCGGGCTTACTGGTGGGCTCTGCAGTTGATTCCTGGATGTTGTCTGTCAACTGAGTGGGAATCTTTTGAGACATATATATTTATATGGATAGAAAGTCTTAGCATGATCTTTAATCTGCACTGAAATCCTCTTTGTAGAATAAGCAATTAACAGCTGGAATAGGCTCACACCTTTGAGCCATAGCACAACAAAGCCTGAAAAGTTACCAGCATAATAGAAGCATAAACATTCATTTGTAATAAGAATTTCTCAGCAGGGAAGAAGACAAAGGGGAAGAGCTTGGAGGACCCAAAAGATGGCCCTCTGGTAAAAGCCTGTCCTGTCCTGAGGGCTGGCTGTATAGAGAGCAGAGGTGTTTTCAGCACAATGAGAAGCACTTTTAAGTCTATTTAGAAAACAACCCAAGAAAATTTAAACTTTTGAGCCTGTGGCTATCATAGTAGCCAGTGCTTTTGTTACCAAGACCAGATTAACAGTCTATCAGAATTCCATTAATTAATGTTAAAACTTGGAATTTTGAAGACTTAATGCCATACGTATAAGCTTTGAATCTCAGTTTTTTACACACCTTAAATCACTTCCATAGACCTTTACAACTTACATAAACCTTCTTTCTTCCATCTGGAGACATCCAGTCGTTTACCATACTGAGCTCAATCTTTGAAAAGCAAGTTCTTTTATATAAAGCAGCAGTAAAATAACAACAGCTTGGTAGCTTGATTTGTCTTTCCTAGAAACCTGTTTTGTGAGTCCCTCTTTCTCAGTGAGAAGCCTGTCAGCAAGGCAAACCTCTTTCCCTGACTCACGCCTCTGACGTGCATTGGCTCTTAGGCTTGTCAGTCTATCATTCTCAGGCTCTCCATGGATGTGAAACCTTATTTTGTCTTCATGAATAGAGCGGATATGATTGGCTGCTGCCATAAGGAGCCAGTTGTGGGAGAGACTGCTCCACGGTCATCCACTCAGTTACAGTAACATTGTAGTGACTTTTCCTTCTGAAAACCCAAACTAAAGGGCTGCTTGGACCTGCCATCCCTTCCCTGTCACCTGTTGCTCTGTCCCTCACCATCTCATCAAAGCCACCGTGTCTTTCTTGTTGCTGTGCCCTCACCCAGCCATCAGCATTCAGTTCGTTTCTGGGCTCTTGTTCACTTTGCACCCTCTCGGTGAACACTGTTACAGTCTATTATTATGAAGCACAAGTCCCCCTGCTTAAAACCAGTTCCAGCCCTATTTTGACATAGTTGATATAAGGTTGGTGGTAGGAGATACTCACCTTTATTTCCACACCCCCAACCAAAACCCCAAACAAATATAGACATCGGCCCACAGACAGAATAACTCTGGTTTGCAGATGGGTCTAGGCATCAGTATTTTTAAAAACTGCTTAGACTTAAAAGCAATTTTTTTAAATGCTATTTAGGCAATTACAATACTGACCAGACTGAAAGCCGCTAAATGGCTTATCTCATGCGCACAGTAAAACCTGGACAACTTTCTAAAGCAAACAAGGCTCTGCTGCCAGGAATCTGTGCCTGCTGACAACAGCTGTCTGGTCATCAGTCTCCTTCAGGTGCCACAGCTTTGTTTCATCCAGCACCAACCGTTTCTAGCATTGGCACACAGGTTAAGAGATGCTTGTTAATGTGTTGTTAGACAGATGCTGGTTGATATTCTGTAGCAATGGTGATGAACATCATGGACTAGGCTGGTAGCCTGATGTCCTTAAGAGTGCTTCTGGAGGTGCTGGGGATGGCTCTGTGATCATGGGAGTCCACAGAAAGGTGCATCCTTGATTTTATAAATTGTCTCTGGAGCTCCACAGATGCTGTAGTGAACACACCTGTAATACCAGAGCGTCCACTGTTTCAGTATATGCTCCAGGCTCCACATTCCTCTTCTATCCACCTTCCAACACCATTTTTCTTTTTGTGGTGTGTTTGTGTATGTGTGTGTGCGTGCATGCATGTGCACGTGTGCCCTCATGCTGGATGCTGCATGCATGCTAGATACAATGTCAAGTGTAGTAAGAGGAATGGGCTGCTTGTCGTCCCAGCCTCCCTTGGCTATGTCCCGCCACCCGGCTAGCTTACACCTGAAATAACCACACAGAAATTGTATTAATTAAATTACTGCCTGGCCCCATTATATCTAGTCTCTTCTTGGCTAACTCTCACTCTTGATTTAACCCATTTCTAATAATCTGTGTGTCACCACGAGGTTGTGGCTTACCGGGAAAGCTTCTAACCAGTGTCCTTCTCAGGCAGGAGAAACATGGCGTCTGCCACACTGCCTTCTTCCCAGCATTCTGTTCTGTCTACTCTGCCTACCTAAGGGCTGCCCTATCAAAAGGCGAAGGCAGTCTCTTTATTTAACCAATGAAAGCAACACACAAATAGAAGGACCTCCTACACCAGTCAAGTGTCTTCTATCACCTTTTTTTTTTTTTTGCCAATTTGACATAAGCTATAGTCATCAAAGAGGAGGGAGCCTCTGAATTGAGAAAGTGCCTCCATAATTTCAGGTTGCAGGCAAGCCCCTAGAACATTTTCTTTAACTGGTGATTGATGGAAGAGGGTTCTGTAAGAAAGCAGACTGAGCAAAGCCATGGGAAGCAAGCCAGTAAGCAGCACCCTCCATCTGCATCAGCTCCTGTCTCCAGAATCCCATCTTTTTCTAGTTCCTGTCCTGAGTTCCTTCGGTGATGGACTGTGGATGTGAAAGTGTAAGCCAAATAAGCCCTTTCCTCCCCAGCTTGATTTTGGTCATCATGGTGTTTCATCATAGCAATAGTAACCCAAACTAAGACAGTCTCTCTATGTAGCCCTAGCTATTCTGGAATGGAATTCTCTGTGTAGATTGCCTGCCTCTGCCTCCCAAGTCCCAGAATTAAATGTGTGCACCACCACTCTTGACCTCCATCACTCTTCACCTTGTTTTTCTGGATAGTTTCTCACTGAACTAGAAGTTCACTGACTCTAGCAAGACTGGCTAGCCAGGGAGCTCCAGCCAGATATCTGTTTCTCCTCCACAGGACTGAGATTCGGTGCCTACATATGCCCTCCCCTCCCCTAAGATCAGGTCCTTTTTCTTTCTTTTTTTTGGGAGGGGTCGTTTCAAGACAGGGTTTCTCTGTAGCTTTAGAGCCTGTCCTGGAACTAGCTCTTGTGGACCAGACTGGCCTCGAACTCACAGAGATCTGCCTGCCTCTGCCTCCATAGTGCTGGGATTAAAGGCCTGCACCATTACCACCCAGCTTAGGTCCTTTTCTTGTGGATAAAGCACATCGGTCCCGCCTGCCTTGCCATAGGTGAGAGTGTCTATTGTAAGGTGGGTGAATAGAGGCCACACAGGATTTCCGGTCCTTGTATGACTTGTTGTCCTTGTATATGTGTATCCTTGCTAGGTGCTGGCAGGCTGCTCCCTTATGAAAGAGCCAGGTAGAATCTGCTTTGGCTAGGTCAGCAGGCTTTGAAGGGAAGAACAGTAGTCAACTTGTGATCTATAAACAGGCCCGTTGCATTTCCATGTTCCAGTGTGAGCTGTGCCTCTTTCAGACCTTTGTAATGATGCTCTGTGTGTCTGATGGGAATATGGGCATTAGAGAATGGTTGTGCCCTGGGCCCAGTCTGAAAACCAGCTGATGGAGAGTTGAGGGTTTTGTGGGAGTGGGTTTCTTTTTTTAAAAGGAGGCTACATTTATTCTAACTCTCAGTTTCAGGGTATAGTTCATGGAGAGGGAGCAGATGAGATTTCAGTGTATTCTTATCTGATGAAGTTTACTCTAACACTGCTTATGTGGAGAGCTCACAGAGAGTCCAGGCAGTACTGTCCTTCAGGTCTAGAGGGCCACAGCTTGTCTGTCAGGATGACATTGGTGTTGAAGGCAGATACAGTCATTGTATCTGAACAGATGAGTGTGGCCCTGTGCTTATGGACATTGGAACCCATTCTTAGCTCCTGGGGACACAAAAAAGCCAGTAGTCAGTGCATTTGGTCCCTCAGCTATCCATAGTTCGCCACCCTTAGCTTTACATCTTATTTGGGGTGTTTCTTACTTCAAAAGTGTGCTTTCTGACCAACTTTTGTGGTCTGGAGCAAGTTGCCTCTCAGTCTAAATGTATGTGTAGTTTCTATTTCAGATTGCTCCTCCTCAAGCCTCGCTCGCTCTTAAGCACTTACTTGGGACCACATTTGACATTGTTTGAGTTTGTCCTTTGTTATAGCTGAAAGCACCGCTTCTGCCTTGCTACCCTGTCAGGCAGCTGCACTTCATATCACTCAGCATTTATTTCAGGCTGGTAACAGGTGCTGAGGAGCTACCCCCACTCCCAGTTCACTGTCAGCTGTGTGGACAGATTCCTGACATGCCGGCAACTTCTTTTGCTAAAGCACAGAGATTTCTGGACTTGCTGTATGGCTGTGGAGTGCACGGCCCTGGGCCACTAGAGAGGTAGCCAGGAAGTTCTGGGCATTGAATGACCCCAGAACAATGTTTAACCTAGCAAGTGGAGAAATACCAAGCCCAGGTTAGTTCTCAGAGGTATGGACTGTAGTTGTCCACACTGGTTAGTCAGCTCAACTCACTGGCTGTTTTTTTCTTCCCCCAGCAACTGCTTCACTTCTCCTCTGCAGTGGGGCCCCTCCCCTATTCCATAAGCAAATCACCTTTGGAGGAACCCAAATCTTCTGGATTTTTGGAATTAGAGTGCTTTTTAAAAATTAATTAATAGTTAATTTATTTTGGCAGTTTGGATACAGGGTTTTTCCTTGTAGACCAGGCTGTTCTTGAACTCAACTCACCAAGATCCACCTGCCTCTGTCTCTTGCATGTTAGGATTAAAGACATGCATGCACCACCACAGCTTGACTCAGTGACTTTTCCAAAAAGATTTATTTATTTTATGTGTATGGATGTTTGCCTGCATGTGTATGTGTGTACACCATGGGCATTCCTGGTACACAAGGAGGCCAGAAGAGGGCAGTAGATCCCCTGGAATTGGAGTTACAGATCTCTGTGAGCTGTCATGTGGGTGCTGGGAATCAAACTCAGGTGCTCCGCAAAAAAAGCAACAAGTGCCCTTAATGGTTGAGCCATTACTTTAGTCCCAGGATGACTGTTATTACCAGCCTTTCCTCCTTTCTTCTACTTGTTGGAAATTACGTGACTTCATTTCCTTAATGATGATGTTGTCACAGGCATCTTTACAGAAGCACCTGGGTAGAAGTGTGGGGAGGAGGGATTGTATATCTACCTACAGATAAACTAGCTGAGCTCAGTTTAGCTTTCCCCTGATTAGCTTAATCTCTGTTCCTAAAGAGAAAAGAAGCATGCGTGGCCAGAACTCTTTATATATAAAAAGCTAGTTCAGAATTTGGTACTTCCAAAAGTTGTCAGATTTTGTGCTGGAAAATAAGACGTGAACCCTACATGTATAACAGGGCTGCTGCAAAACCACAGTTCCACGTGTGTTTGCAGGTGGGCTCCCAGCACCGTGATTGACTGGACTATCCCGGTGCAAAACAAATATTGAATAAAACCTGTTTTATTAAACTCAATTGATGAGGAGGGGGGACTGAAAAAGAGGGAAGGGAGGGAACACTTTGGTTAGGATATAAAAACAAAATAAATAATGTAATTTATAGTTTGATGGGGAAATAACCTTTGCTTTGAATAAGATAACATTCATCAATTGTCATATATAAAAGAGACTGTGTCTCCACTGCTATAAAGTATGGCTGGATCCTTAGCAGGGAGTTGGGAGCTGGGCCACAGCACCGTGTCCTTCCCTTTATGTCAGTCCTGCTGGTTGCTAGCAAGAGCTTCTCTGAGTGTCTCAGCCATTTTTATTTGTAAGGATGTTCATATCAGTTTCTTTGAGGTTGGTGGTGCTGAGTTAGTTCTCTTTGGTTTGGCCCTTTCTTCCTCTAGAACACTTGTTTGCTTGTATTCTTGCTTTTTAAAGTCATGTTTCATCTTTTTTGCCACATAGTAAGCTTAATATACAGTTGGTCCAGAAAGATTTTTCTTTAGATAGTACTATAAACACTAGCTGAAGTTAGGTTGAGTGTCTTCCTGTTACAGGTTTACTGTTACAGTGTTCCTTATCTGATTGTAGCCAAGTCTCATGTATTTGGTTTCTTTTTTTTTTTTTTAAGATTTGTTTATTATGTATACAGTGTTATGCCTGCATGTATGCCTGCATGCCAGTAGAGGGCACCAGATCTTATTACAGGTGTTTGTGAGACATCATGTGATTGCTGGAAATTGAACTCAGGTCCTCTGTAAGAGCGGCCAGTGCTCTTAACAACTGAGCCATCTCTCCAGCCCGTGTATTTGGTTTCTAAAGCTGCTAAAACAGTTTGTAGATATTAATGCTTTCTGTATACTTGTACTGAAATATGTTCAAAGAAAAAACTTGGGCCGTGTGCTTTTTTTTATTATTATTATTTTTATTTTACGTACATTGGTATTTTGCCTGCATGTATCTCTGTGTGAGAGTGTCAGATCTTAGAATTACAAACAGTTGTTAGCTGCCATATGGGTGCTGGGAATTGAACCCCAGTCCTCTGAAAGAGCAATCAGTACTCTTAACCACTGAGCCATCTCTCATGCTCCCAGGCTGTGTGATTGTTGTCCTGGTTGGTTCTTGTCAACTTGTCACAAACCTAGACATATCTGGGAATAGGGAATCTTGATTCAGAAAATATCTTCATCTCATTGGTCTGTAGTAAGGTATTTTCTTGATTGATAGTTGATGTAGGAGGGCCAGCTCACTGTGGGCAGTGCCACCCTTGTGCAGGGTAAGACAGCCATGGGGAGCAGGCCAGTAAGCAGCTCTCCTCCATGGCCTCTGCTTTATAGATCCTGCCTTGACCTCCCTCAGTGATGGAGTGTGACCTGGGAGTTGTAAGCCGGAATAAACCCTTTCTTCCCTGAGCCAATTTTGGTCCTGAGGTTTATTCTATCACAGCAATAGAAACTGTGACAGTTAGGCGTTACCCTCCTCAGGATGCTTTGGGAAAGCGTGTTTAGGCTGCAGGCTGTTCACATTATTTTTGGAGTTCTTTCCACGCTTTCTTCACCTAGAGTGTCCCCTCATTCACTTTGATTCCTCGTCCATGTTCCTACCCTTACTGTATTAACACATTTATTTATTTATTTATTTATTTTTATTTCATGCACATTGGTGTTTTGCCTGCATGTATGTTTGTATGATGGTGTCAGATCTCCTGGAACTAGAGTTACAGACAGCTGTGAGCTGCTATGTGGGTGCTGGGAGTTGAACCTGGGTCCCTTGGAGGAGCAACCAGTGTTCTAAACCACTGAGCCATTTCTCCAGCCCTTAACACATTATTTTTATTTCTTCTTCTTAAGACTTTTATTTTATTTTAGTTATATAGGGGTGCCCACAGAAGCCAGAGGCATCAGATTCCCCTGGAGCCGATGTGCAAGATCATCAAGTGCTGCCTCTCCAGCCCCACCTTCACATGTGTGGAGCTTCAGAAATGAACCGTTTCATGTATATTATAGGAATTCTGTTACCTGTTTTTCAAAGCTGAATTCCAAACCCACCACTCAGTTTTTATTACTCTTTCCTATTTCAGTCCCAGGACTCTGTCTCCACAGTCCAGGTCTGTCTGATTGACCCTGGGTGTTTTTCTTTGGCTTGGTGTGCACTGGGTTTTGAGAGCAAAGAAAGTGTTTTCTCTACCATTTGTACTTTTTGCACCTATCACTCACAGTCTCTTGTTTTTCTTAAGTACCCAGATTAGTTTTCTAGTATCTCTTGTTTTTCTTAAGTACCCAGGTTAGTTTTCTGTCTTTAATTTCTCTCCAGCTAGTCTGTGATTTTTTTTTTAAAGCTTTTCTTTTTGTTTACTGTTTGCTGTTTATAGATGTAAAAAAGGATTGGTCTGACCATGCTCTCTGGTGGGAAAAGAAGAGAACTTGGCTGCTTAAGACACATTGGACCTTGGATAAGTATGGCATTCAGGCAGACGCCAAACTTCAGTTCACGCCCCAGCACAAGCTGCTCCGGCTGCAGCTTCCCAACATGAAGTACGTGAAGGTGAAAGTGAATTTCTCAGATCGAGTCTTCAAAGCTGTGTCGGACATCTGCAAGACTTTCAGTAAGTTCCCCCTCCCTAGAGTGTGGGGCATGCTTGACTGACACATCAGTGAACTTACCCCTGGGGTGGGGGTTGGGATAACTCTGTATGCATCTGTACTTGAAATTATCATTTATATAGTTTTTAATGTTAATTTTAGATAAAGAAGTATCGAGTTAAGAAAGAACAGGAAGAATAAGATTTTTCCCCTGATTAGAATCATATCATGTTTCTTATTATATAAAAGTTTTTTCTGACAACTTTTATTCTTTGACAGTAGTGGGGATTGAACCTTGGGCCTCAGTGTATGCTTTTCCACTGCACTGCACCCTTAGCCCCAACAGCATTGTCTGCTGGGGAGGGGAAGGGAGCAGGCATTGTTTTCAGAGGGTTGTGGCTCTCCAGTGTTTCCTTCACATAAGTCACTTAGAGTTTAGTAATTCAGAGATGGCATCACTTCCTTTGACGAAGGCCTGCCGGCTCCCAAGGAAACTGTGAGGATTCTTCCTCACCCGGTGTGAATACCCTGAACTTTCAGAAACAAGATGTGAATTGCTTTTCACTTTGGCTGACCTGGTTATGATATATGACAGGAAGCATTTAACCATCAGAGAAAATGTGAATTTTCGTCATTCCTGTTAGCACGTAATTCTTAGGTATATTTGATGATTCTCCAGATTTTAGTTCTGACCAGAACCAGAACTCTTTTATGTATATGTTGCATTTTTAGGTGACACTAGTAATTCGTGAACGTGCTTGTTAGAAAAGAATCAAGACTGCAGACACACAGTAAACGGCCCCTTCCCGAAAGTGACTCTGGTCTACAGTTTGATTTGTTACACGTTCACGCGTTCAGGCTATTTTCTGTGTGATGTGTTTACGTGTGGTGTATGGTATGTACACATGCAGGTTTGGAAGTCTTCACAGGTGTAAAGGTGATAGGAAGATGTTGGTTGTCTTACATTTTTTGCCCTATTTCTTTGAAACGGTGTCTCTTAAACCTGGAGCTAGGCTAGCGGCCAGCAAGCCCCAGTAGTCAGTCCTCTGTGTTTGCCCTCCCCAGCACTGAGATTGCAGTCTCTGCCAGCTGTTTAGATGGATGCTGGGGATTCGAACTCATGTCCTCATGCTGCACAGCAAGTGGGCGTACCCACTAAGCCATTAAAATACAGTTTGCTTTTTTATAATAATTGTGTGCAATTGCACTAGTATCAGTTCCCTGCAGGGACATTCAGGTTGTTTCACTCACTCTTAGAGCAGACACTGCAGTGAGGTTTTGTTTCTGTTTAGCATGTTGACAAGTTTTCAATTGGGATAGTTTCAGAATGCCCAGGCCTCATTAATTCCTCAGCAGATGCTCCTATGTTGTCTCAGGCACCTGCAAGCAAGTCTGGGCAGGATCTGCCGCTCCTCAGTACAGGGCTTCTTGCTCCTGAGTTTCTCGGTTTGTGGCATGGATTCTCCATTTCTTGTTTGTGGTTCTGATAGAGGCTCTTTTGATCAAGTCAGTATCTACTTATCTACTTTAGGCCTTTTAAGAATCTTTTTGTTGTTGTTTTTTGTTTGTTTGTTTGTTTTGTTTTTTTGAGATAGAGTTTCTTTGTGTAGTGCTGGCTGTCCTGGACCAGGCTGGCTTAAATCCACCTGCTCCTGAGTGCTAGGATAAGGTGTGCAGGCGTGCACCACCACTGCCTGGCTCTTTTTTTTTTTTTTTGGTGGGGAGAGGGGTGTTGAGACAAGGTTTCTCTGTGGCTTTGGAGCCCGTTCTAGAACTCACTGTATAGATAAGGCTGGCCTCGGATTCACAGAGATCCTCCTGCCTCTGCCTCCTGAATGCTGGGATTAAAGGCGTGTGCCACCACTGCCCAGCTTTTGCTGTCATTTCAAGTAATTTAGGGTATCGGGGAGATATAGGCAGATTAATAGCTGTTTTTACCTAATGCTTCTGAGATTACTCATTTATGTTTAATGGAATAATACAAATGGAAACACAGAAAAGTATAAAAGAATTATATAACCATTACCTAATTCTCATTATTTAGGTTATTTTAAATTATTGATTATAATTTTTTAAATATAATTTTTAATAATTTATTTTTATTTTATATTCATTGGTGTTTGCCTGCATATATGTCTGTATGAGGCTGTCAAAGACCTGACACTGAAGTTAAGACAGCTGTGAGCTGCCATGTGGGTGCTGGTAATTGTACCTGGGCCCTCTAGAAGAGCAGACAGTGCTCTCAACCTCTGAGCCATCTCTCCAGCCCCTTTGATCATCATTTTTAAGTCACAGTAGTAGAGGTAAAATTCTTGAATGTCATTCTCCTAACTTCCTTCACAAAGCACACATGAGCTAGTTTGCTGTTTTGTTACTGTGTTTAAAATTGTGTACATGTGGATCAAAAAAATTTATTTATTGCTTGTGTGTGACAGTGGAGCAAATGCCATGGTGATGCACATGCAGAGGTCAAAGGACAGCCTTCCAGAGCTGGTTCCAACCTTCTGCCATGTAGGGGCTGCAGAGTGAACCCAAGTCATCTGCCTTTTTTCTGAGCCATTCCTAAACCAGATCTTTGATTTTTTATGCTTAGTGTTTTTTATATCTTATTTGAATGGTCATTGCTGAGGCTAAACTCCAGCAAATGCTCTTCTGTATTTTTTAGGATCTTTGTGTTTCAGAGTAGGGTTGGTGTTTAATTTTGTTTCTTTCTTTAGGACATTCCTAAATGCTAGGATTATGAGTGTGTGCCAACATGCCTAACTTAGGCTGGAGCAGCTTCTCCATGCTGTACCCACTGAGCCATTTCTAGCCCTACTTTTTTTCCTCATCTGTCGCTGCTATTAGAAATGCTATTGAATTTTTTCTTGTAATCTGTTTTCTTTGTTGAGTTCTGTCTTAAATCTTAACTTATATTTTTATTTTCTATATAAATTACCCTTGTTCCTCACTCGTCTTGCTGTGATGAGCTGTGCTGAGTGACAGCAGTGACAATATTGTTGAATTGTTCCTAATATTTTGCAATGAGCTTACATTTTGTTGTGTTTAGGAACTTTTCACCTATATTTTATTCCTAATACCTTAATTCATGAAAACACATAAAATGTAATTAAATGGAGGTCACGGAAGTCAGTGTCACGTAGAACAAAGGTCCTACGTTCCCTGATTAACTTTAGAACACTTCCTACCCTGCTCCTGTTCCCCTCTTTATCAACTGTGTGTGCTATCACTAAATCTTACCTTGTAAATGTCTTAGGCATCCGTCCTTCCTTCTGCTTTCTCTTGTTGTGAATCACGGTAAGTGTAGGTGGTATTAAGTTTCTGTACTTCCGTTTCTCTACCTTCCTGAATACAGCTGTGTGCATGTTTGTCTTTGCTTTACAGTCTTTATTACTGCTAATGCCTGTGTATGTCTGACTTGCTAGCCCTGTGTTCTAGAATTTCTTATCTTTAGAGTGATGTGGGGTTTCCCTCTGTATGCTGTGGTTACCCTTAATGAATAAAGAACTGCTTTGAGCCTATAGCAGAGCAGGGTGGGGAGGACTGGACTGAATGCTGGAAGAAAGAAGGGCAGAGTCAGAGAGAAGCCATGTAGCCCCGCCAGAGACATACGCTGGGAACTTTACCCAGTAAGACATAGCCACATGGCAATACACAGATGAATGGAGATGGGTTAAATTAAGATGTAAGAGTTAGCCAATAAGAAGCTAGAGCTAATGGGCCAAGCAGTGATTTAATTAATATAGTTTCTGTGTGATTATTTTTGGGCTAAGTGGCCGGGAACTAACTAGTGGCCTCCTTACTACATTAGAGTTATGGGACGAGACAAGAGACACCAGCCTGGCTCTAGTCCCAGAGGCTCCACAACCTGTGTTTAGCACTTGCAGCTGGAGAATGAGTATGGAGGACATCCCATACTCAAGCCATAGCATCCGTAGGATGGAGGAGCCCAGAAGAAGCTGGGACTTAAAGATATAATTAAATCACTCTGGAGTTAAGGGTTGGTTCTAGAAATAACTAAGGCAGCTGCTTGGCTTTAAGTAATTCAATAACTCCATGTTTACCTTATCTAATAAGTAGTAATTGAAGATTGTTCTTCTTGTTGAAAAGTATAAATACTATAAAATATTAGTGTGTGGATTGGAAAGGAAAGTGCTTATTCAATTCACAGTTGTTAAATGTGGTGGCAAAAACTGTGTGTTTACATTTGTATCATTTATGAATGAATTGTGATTAGGTTTTTGTATGTTTTGATGGTTTTAAAAGCTAAATACTTAAAAGTATGGGGATCTGAATTCCGCTGTCTATAAGTAAACTTGTATTGCCTTGCTTGGCTGCTGTCTGGCTGCCTTTGGATTACAAGGCAGAGTTGAATAGATCTGCATGGGGCGGATACTCTCTGTTGGCCTTGTGCAGGAAGAGCTGGCCAATCCTGAGCTAACTTACTCGGAGACACTCTGTTCATCTTTCCACCACTGGACACTAAACACTGAAGTCACTTCGTAACTACTTCTGGGAATGATTTTCTCCTGTTAGTCATTTAATATTCAAGCCAAGTAATTTTCCTCAAATTAAATGAATTCACTTAAGTGCTGGTCACTGTGGTTTCATTAGTTGAACTCTTCTGGGTTCATTTTTCTGGCTCTTGATTTCTGTAAGAGAAGTAGAATCAAAAGGAAGAAAAATGATACGGCCAGTGTTGCCAGTGTAGTTAGCACCAGAGCCCAGAGGATTGTGAAGGACACCAGCTCCTGAAAGGTAAGCAGTCCAGACACTGACAGCCTTTCCAAGGTTCTTTGTTTTCAAAATGGGTAAAAAAATTTCTTCTGTAATTTAACTCATACAAAAATTCCATGTAATGATTAAATGATGCTGACTGGCTTACCTCTTCCTTTTTAAAACAAACATTGTTGGCAGAGAATGTTGAGTTCTTTAACCTGTACACTGGTGTGCAAACTTCATGAATGTGCGCCCCAGTCTGACAGTGTTCTGTGCTCACAGTGCGTTAACGTTGGTGTTCAGGTCTGCCCACTAGTGATGTCATTAGGCACATACCAACCCACTCCCATTTTCCCTTCTGCCCTGACCCCGGGGAAGTACCTGTATTTGGTAGAGACACTTATACAATGACAGTGAAGCAGGTTGGAGGGTCTTCTGGAAAGAATCAGGCAGATTGTTGCTCTATACTCTATGCTTGTTTCTTTTTAAAATAATTTATTTTTGTTTTATATACATTGCTGCTTTGCCTGCCTGTCTGTGTGAGGATGTCGGATCCCCTGGAACTGGAATTGCAATTCTGAGCTGCCCTCGAGGTGCTGGGAATTGAACCCAGGTCCTCTAGAAGAACAGTCAGTGCTCTTAACTACTGAGCCATCTCTCCAGCTCCTTATACTTGTTTCTACCCGCGAAGAGTTTGTTCCTTTAGTCTATAACTTGTTTAGTGCTTTGTATTACTTTATTCTCAAATTATTTTTCTCATTCTTGTTACCTTATGTTTTTTGTTACTTTATTTTCAAAATATTTTTCTCATAATTTTTTGTTCTTTATAAGTTTATTTCGGCTGTAAGTACTAGAAGTCCAAGCTGAACTGTGTTTTAAGTAAGGTTTGCATTTCCACATCCTGAGAAGTTATATGAGGAAACTGAAGTGATTGATTAAGCTATCTCCAAGGACAGGCCCTTCCACCCCTCAGTGTGGACTTGGCCTCCTGTTTGGAGGCCCTGCATTAGTTAGGGTTTCTGTTGCTGTGATTAAACGCCATGGCCAAAAGCAACCTGAGGAAAAGGCTGTTTCACCCAGCTCTCAGGTCACACCCCATCACTCAAGGAAGCCATAGAGGATGCTGGCTTCCTTCTTATGGTTCACCCAGCCTGCTTTCTTACACAACTACAGGGCACTACCAGCCCAAAGTCAGCTTTGCCCACAGAGGACTTGGCCTGCCCACATCAGTCAGTCAAGAAAGTGCCCCACAGATTTGCATACAGACCAGTCTGATGGAGGCATTTTCTCTCTTGAGGTTCCTTTCCCAGATAACTCTAGCTTGTGTCAAGTTGATTTAAAAGGCAATCAGAACAGGCCCCCTTCAGGGTAGGGTCTGTTGAGCTTTCTTCCCAGCTGTCCCTGATGAGTGAAGCGGAAACATGCCAGAATCTTCCCTACCATCTCAGTGCCCACATGGATCACGTGCCCCATCTCAGCTACAAGAGAGACCGAAGAAACACAGAAAGATACTCATGTTTAACTTCCTTATATTAGAGACAAGTAGAGAAGAGGATTGAGAAATGATCTGTGGATTCACCCATGAGCAGATCTGTGACATCCTCTTAAACCCATAAAGAGCCAAACTGAGCAAAACATAAAGACCAAATGATATTTTTATTAGAGTGACTATGTGAAAACTCTTTTTCATCTTATTTAATTAACTTACTTTCCTCCTTCCTTTGTCCTCCCCCACTCCCAGACAGGGTTTCTCTGTGTAACAGTTCTGCCTGTCCTAGAACTTGCTTTGTAGACCAAGCTGGCCTTGAATACATGGAGATCTACCTGCCTCTGCCTCCCCAGTGCTGTGGTTTCACTTAACTTTTAAGATTTATTTTATGTGTGGGTGTTTTGTCTGCGTGTATGTTTGTGTACTGTGTGTGTACCTGGTGTCTATGGAGGTCAGAATAAGTTATCAGATCCCCTGGAACTGGAATTATAGATGGTTATGAGCTGCCATGTGGCTGCCAGGAACCCAACCCATGTCCTCTGGAAAAGCAGCCAGTGGTTTTAGCAGCTGAACAATCTCTCTTGCCACTCACTTAACGATCTAGTCAGTTTGATTGAGGTATATAATCTTCCAGGTAATATTGAGTGCATTTTGACCAATTTACAGCAGGATGCTAGGGCAGGTTTCATCATCCTTTTGTTTCCTCAGTACCCTTTGCTGTTCTGACCCCACCAACCACTGATCTATTTTCTGTCACTGTAAGGACTGCCTTTTCTCAGTTGTCATTTAGCCATACAGTATGTAGCCTTCTGTGGCTTTTCCCACTTAGCATAATGCTCTCTGCCCTTTATTTACCTGTGGTGGTTTGAATGGGAAATGTTCCCCACAGGCTCAGGTATTTGCACATCTGGTCCCCAGTTGGTGGCACTGTTTGGGAAGTTTTGGGTCACATAGGCTTGCTGGTGGAAGTGTGTCACTGGAAATGGGGCTTTGAGATTATGTAACCTCACCCTATTTCCAGTTCACCCTGTCTGTTTTGTGCTTGTGGTAAAAGATGTGATTTCGTAGCTTCCTATGCCTGCTACCTGTGGCTATGGTTTCTCGTCTTTATAGACTCTTAACCACTTTGGAACCTTAAGCCACTTCTATTAGTTGCTTTTGGTTGTAGTGTTTTATCACAGCAGCAGAAAAGTAAGAATGCACCACCAGTGTGATGGCACACTGTGAGATGGCTCAGCAGATGAAGGTACTTGCCACCTAATCTGAAACCTGAGTTCAATTTCTGGGACCCTTACTGCACAAGGAGAAAACACATTCCTGCAAGTTGTCCTCTGACCCCCATACACACGTCCACACATATACATGTACACGTGCAAAATAAATAAAATGGAATAAGACTTTTAAATAGGGGTGAAGAGATGGCTCAGCAGTTGAGAGCACTGGCTGCTCTTCCAGAGGACCCAGGTTCAATTTCCAGCACCCACATGGCAGCTCACAACTGTCTGTAACTTCAGTTCCAGGGGATCTGACAAAAAAAGCCTACACTAGGAAAGAAACCTTGCACAACAAAGCTGATGCAAATGTCATTGAACAGGGTGCCAGAGTCCAACCCCCACCAAGCAGCAGAATTTGGCAGCTTCAGCCAATGGCTCTGTCTTCAGAGTCAAGGATACAATAAAAGGGTTGTCGAGTCTCCTTCCGTGGCCAAGGCAAGTGTGTTGGGTGTCTGTATGGAGGCCATTACTTAAGCTGTGAAGGTAAAGCCTGGATTTCACTGGAGATGCTAGAATTGTGAGATGTGTGCCAAGAAAAGCTGCAGAGGAGGCCTGGACCCAGCCCAAGAGAGAGAGGTGTGTTGCAGTCAACAAATTGAACAGGAGTTGGCAATCTGAAGACTGCTTTGACGTCAGACATGGAATTGCAGAATTTGGAGTTTGCCCAGGCTCTGGACTTGGCTTTGGCCCAGTATTTCCTCAATATGCTCCTTTCCTCCCTTTTGGAATGGTGATGAATATACTATTGTGTTAGAAGTATGCAATATGGTTTTTTTTTTTTTTTTTTTTTTTTTTGGTTTTTGAAGACAGGGTTTCTCTCTGTAGCTCTGGCTGTCCTGGAACTCACTCCGTAGACCAGGCTGGCCTTGTCTCAGAGACCCATCTGCTTCAAAGTTGTGTGCCACCACTGCTTGGCTTGATATGCTTCTTTATTTTGATTTTATAGGGGATTATGGTTAAAGAGATTGTCTTGAATCCCAGAAGAGACTTTAAACTTTGAACTTTTTTGTTGTTTGGGTTTTTTTGTTGTTGCTATTGTTTTGTTTGTTTGTTTTTCGAGACAGGGTTTCTCTGTAGCTTTGGAGCCTGTCCTAGCACTTGTTCTGTAGACTAGGCTGGCTTCAAACCTCACAGAGATCCGCCTGCCTCTGCCTCCTGAGATTGCTGGGAATAAGGTGTGCGCTCCCACCACCCAGCAGACTTTGGACTTTTAAACAGTGTTGAGACCGTGAAAGACTGGGGACTTTTTAAATTGGATTAAATGAACTTTTTACATTATGATATGGGCACAGACCTGGAGGGCCTGGGAGTGGAATAAGAATGGCCCCCATAGACTCATATTTGAAGGCTTAGTCACCTGGGAGTAGCACTATTTGAAAGGATTAGAAGGTGTAGTCTTATTGGAGGAAGTGTGTCATTGGGGGTGAGCTTTGAGGTTTCAAAAGCTCATGCCAGGATCTCTCCTTTGCTTACAGAGCAGGATGTAGCTCTCAGCTGTTTGCTCCAGCGCCTGCTTGTATGCACCATGCTTCCTACCATGATGTAATGGACCAAATCTCTGAAACTAAGCAAGCTTCCAATCAATGCTTTCTTTCTTGTGTTGCCTTGGTCATAGTGCCTCTTCACAGCGGTAGGACAGTGGCTAAAGTGCCCTGTGTCTTTGAAACATTTTATTCAAGCGTTTTGGTAGATAAGAGTCCAGGGATTAGTTGCTGGTGTCTAGCTCCTTGGCGATATTAGTATTTGAATCTCAACTGTTTCCCACAGCTCACGTTTTGAAGGTTGCTCCCCAGCTTGTGATACTATTCTGGAACCTTTTAGCTGATGGAAATAGGTCACTAAGAGCAAGACTGACTCCAGGGCCCTTTCTGCCTTCAAACCTAACAACCATTCGAATAGACCCCTCACAGCTCCTGCCACTGTGCTTTCTTCCCCACTCCGGTGGAGAGAAACGAGCAGAAGTGTATGTCTTTCCTCCTTGGCCTTATTTCTTTCTGCTATTGCAATCAAAGCAACAAAAAGGGAACTCCAGGTGAGGTATGTTTGAGTTCTTTGCTCTTCTAAGTGGGCCGTCTGGTTGAGCTACAAGCATTCTTTGCATATTCTGGATGCAGAAACTTTATTGGGCATGTTTTGAAAGCATTTCTCAGTGTGTGGCTAACTTTCTGTGAAGTGTTGTTGAAATTGAAAAGTTTTAATGTTTGGGAAAAAACAGTTGGTGATCTCTATTTTCTCTTTCTGTTTCCTTCTTTGCTTTCTATTAAAGGGTTTTTTAGTTGTCCTTTGTGACTATAGTTCTCTCCACCTGTGACTTATTAGCTCTTTCCACTATCATCTTCATAGTAATTGCTTGCAGGAGTGTCCAACCGTCAGCCCGTACCTGTGTTCCAAGATGGCTCTGAACACAGACACAAAAATCATCTCCTTACGTAGAACATTATTAGGTTTTTTTCTTTGATTTTTTAAAAACTTTTTTTGTAACTGGATTTGTGTAGCTCTTGAGCAAAAATTTTGTAGATGATAACAATATCACAGAGGTCAGCGGGTCTGTAGAAGATTGTCTTGATTGTTTATTGATGTAGGAGGGCCCAGCCTATTGTGGGCAGCATCATACCCTAAACCGAGCTCAGGCAGCATGGATGAATTCATTTCTCTTTGTTCAACTGTAACAGGACCAGTTGTCTTGAGCTCCTGCCTCTAAGATAGCTCTGCCTGGAAGAGTCACCCAAGTAAACCTTTTCTTCTACAAGTTGTTTGGAGTTGGGCTGTTTTACCAGAGCAGCAAAAATGAAACTGGCACGTGCAGATTTTCAGTTGCTTCTTTTTTTAAAAAAGATCTTTATTTTTGCCTTTGTTTTTGAAAGACACGATAGCCAAAGAATTCCCGATTGCTTTGCTCCAGTAATTGATGTCTTTAAGTTTCTGGTCAGCGTGGTCTCAGAAGACTGCCGTTCTTCTGCATGCTTTCTGTTCACATTTAGTGATGCCTAAGTGTGCTTTATTTCCATAGTGTCTCTCGTTACATCTTTGTGTTCATTGCTCTTTCCTCTGCTAACTCACTGGTTATCCTACCCAGTGTATTTACCATGCAGGTATATTTCAGCACTCGGAGTTTGATTTTATGATTTTTATTTGTTCATCTGGGTCATTTCGGTTTCCTTTCCTGCCTCCTCCCCTTCCTTTTCCTTCACTCATGGTTATGGATTGTATTTTCCCTGCCTCTTTATGAGACAGTACTTGCTTGCATATGAGGCTTTATTTAATGTGGTTGATAACTGGTGGTGCCAACTTTTTTTCTGTTCACCAGATTGTAAGGAAATTGGTTGTTGGTTTTTTTGGATGTTTTATTTTGTTTTTGTCTTTTAGATTTTGTTTTTAGCTTTGTTAGGGCAGATCCAGAGCCATCAATTAGTTATGGGACCAGTTTAGCCTAACTCCTAAGGTGTTGTCTTTTGGGAGTTCTTCCACTTTTCCTGGTGGCAACATGGTTTCAGTCATGGGTCCTTTCCTGTTTCCTAGTCTTGAGTGGTTTCTGCTCACAGACACAGGTTACAGTTCAGCCAGACTCCAGGAAATTTCTCTAAGACCTTGGGAGACTTCTCTGCTAAGAGGGGCTCCCTTCTCCCTCTGCCCCTCCCAGCCCCAGCTGCATTTAGCTAGTAAATTGGTACAGGTAAAGTAATATTCATCCCCTTGGCTTTTGCTTTATTACTGTTTAAATAAAGGATAGTGAGTCCAAGTTCTTGCTACACCATCTTCATTGGACTCTCCATCTTAATTTATCAGAAGATTTTCTCTTAGCCTTGTGGATTTTTCAGAAAGCCATCGTTGTTCATTAAAGCATTTTTAGCTGCAAAATCATTTCTTTCATTGAAATTTAAAATTGAGCATGTTCTAGGCCATGCTCATGGTGTTCTCTTCCAGATTGGTCTTCTCACCCCACCCTCCTGAAAGTAAAAGGCTCCATTAACCACCCAGATATATACCAGGAACAGGTGGTCACCTTATCACTGCTTCTCTCTTCAGCTTAGAATCACCTGGAAACAGATCTCTAGGCATGCGTGTGAGGAATTGTCTAGATTAATTGAGGTGGGAAAACCCACCCTAAATATGGACAGTCCCTTTCTATAGGCTGAGGTCCGGGACTGAGCATAAAGGGGCAGTGGAGGCAGGCAGCACAGAATGTCCATTCCTCTGGCTTCGCGACTCTGGCTGCAGTGGAACCAGTTGCTTCATGCTCTCGCTGCCATAGTGGACTGTGCCCTCCAGCCATGAACCCAAACAAACCATTCCTTTCTTGCTTTTGTGAAGTATTTTGTTGCAGGATGAGAAGATGACTCATTACGTGTAAATACTGATCTTGCCTCCAGATGCATGTGCTTCTTTCCATGTCATCTGCGCTGCACTGATGACCCATTTGCCACTGTCTCCTCGTGGGTTTTTCCAAGTGGCCTCTTTAAATGTTCTTTTTTTGTTCATTCTTACTCCTTTTGGTATACTCTGTAAGCAGAAACATTTAAAATATTTTCTTAAGGGGCTGGAGAGATAATTCAGGGATTGAGAGGACCTTACTGCTCTTATAGAGGACCTGGGTTTGGTTTCCAGCATCCACTTTAGGTGGTTCACAACTGACTGTAATTCCAGTTCCAGGGATTGGTCACCTGCTAGCCTCTGTAGGCATGTGCATATAAACTCATGTGGGCACACATGAGTTGAAATGTCTTGTCACATTTGATCCCTACATTGTACTCTTGTTCCCTAGGTGGAAAAATAAGAACATCCATGTAGTAAGGAAAGAGTGAATGGGATAATTTTAAAATGTTAATTTGAAACTGATTTCATTCTGCTTTTTAATAGAATTATTGAATTAAGAGTTATTTTACCCTCTGAGTTTGGAAGTCACTGCTCAGGTGTCTGGTGAGATCTGTGTTCTTATTAAGTCTTGGTAACACTGTGAATTTTTATTTTCATCTCATTTTTGGACTGCTTTTTCTCTCTGGAAACTTGAAGGTCTTTTCTGGAGACTCCTGCCCCCGGCCTGTTTGTGTGTGCAATATTATTGTTTCCTTACTAATTCTTCTCCCTTTGTCTCATCGTTTGTCTTTGGTGCTGTTGGGCAGTGTTCTCAGCTTGGCCCTCTTATTGACCACATCTCTTCTATTAGGGTTTTCACTGTGGCACCACATTCTCATTTTCAGTGGTTTTTGTTTCTCCCCAGGGTGTTCGTTGCATAGGTGATCAACAAATCTAAGGTTGTTGGCTTGTAGTGTAGTTGTACTTCAGTGGAGCAGTGAAGATACATAGACACCCCTCCCATTGTTGATATCTGAGCTCTTAATTTCTGGTTCTTTGTTGTCCTGCCCATCTCACAGATGTCCTTCTCTCATTCTTAGTAGCATTATTAATTGAGGGCGTTTTAGTTGTTGTTGTTGTTTGTTTGTTTTTTTGAGACGGTTTTACTGTAGCTTTGGAGTCCGTCCTGGAGCTAGCTCTTGTAGACCAGGCTGGCCTCAAACTCACAGAGATTCGCCTGCCTCTGCCTCCCGAGTGCTGGGATTAAAGGCGTGCGCCACCACCGCGCTTGTTTTATTTTGTACTCAGTACCATGTTTATCCTATGTTGTTTGTCTTGTGCATGCTAACAGGAACTCTACTACTGAGCTATGGCTCTGACATTCATTCATATTTGAAACTGTTAGAATTTCATTGCCACTGTAAAGAAGTGTCATAAATTTAGCGACTGAAAACAACACAGAATTTTCATTTTGTAGGCTGAAAGCCTGGGCACGGCAGCATGGCTCACCCAGGTCCTCTGCTTAGGTCCTTGAGGTTTGTATTGCTTCCTTCAGGCAGAGAGTGGGGTTTTCATGGTATAGTTTGGTTATTTGCAATTGTAGGACTATGATTTTTCCCACCAGTTTTCCACAAGTTTGTCTGACCTCTCCAAGCTCATCTCTCTTATGCCTCTTTCTTCAGCCTCTTTTGTCTGTAAAGGATGTTGTGATGATATTGGTCCCATCCAGATAAATCAGGATTATCTCCCCTAAGATCCTTTGCTTGATAACCTTCATGGCAGTGTCCACATTGTTGGAACGTAGAGCCAGGAGAACTTTTTTTTTCTTCCCAAGACAGGGTTTCTCTGTAGCTTTGGAGGTTGCCCTGGAACTAGCTCTTGTAGACCATGGTGGCCTCGAACTCACAGAGATTCCCCTGCCTCTGCCTCCTGAGTGCTGGGATTAAAGGCATGCACCACCACAGCCTGGCCCAGGAGAAAGAATTTTAAGGGATGTCTCTAGAGTTTCTTTCCTGGAAGCCTTTCTTAAATGTCCATTCACAGTTAGACGCACGCTAACTTGTTAATAGGGAGGTCTAGGGGACCTAACAGTGATAACACACCCTAACCAACTAATGGGAGCTCTGGGCAGAGCTTAGCTTGTCACCATCCCTCAGGGAGCAGAGTTCCCACTCTGAACTTTTCTAGTGTCAGCAGCTCAAGGACATTATGCTGGGCTCATAGAGGTTTCTGTTGACAGGATCCCAAAAGGCAGTAATGGAGCAGGAGACTGTGGCAAGCTATTTCCACCTGCTGTGTTGTGGTTGGTGCCTTCTCACTCCTGGCATTTGGCACACAAGTGAGTTGGTGGCCCTCACTGGTCTCATCTGCTGACACTTCTCCGCATTGGTCAGCTAGTTCCTGCTGTTCTGTCTGGCTTCTTTCTCCCATAGGTTTTCTGGCATTTCTTATAGTTTGGTTTGTATTATTGTGCCTTCGAGACAAGGCCTGGCTTTGTGGTCCAGGCTGGCTCTGAACTTGTAGATAGCCTGCTGCCTCAACTTCCCGAGTGCTGAGATTATGTGTGCCCCATCATGTCCACTCTCTGGCATTCTTGTCTGCTGTTGTGGCTCTTGGGTCTCTCCCCCGACCACACACACACACCCCTTTGGAAAACTCTTTACAGGCAGATGCTTCTTTACGTGTCCCTTTGGAAAAGTAAAAACAAGCGCATAGACACATTATATTATATTTATTTAACCAGAAACTCACAAGAAACGCTTTCTTTAAAGAAAATCTAAAATTATTTCCCTTATATACCCTTCTGCATGCTCATATCTTAGCTCTTCTATCCCTAGACCCCTATAATTCTATATATGTATGTATATGTACACACATGTAATATACATGAACACAATATTACTCAGTGAGATAGCATGTTTTATGCCTGACATTTTCATGTCTTGTAGTGCTATATTGTTCTCTAGTCCCACTCTTTTACTTAATTTAAATTATTTTTTAATAATTTATTTTTACTTTATGTGCATTAGTGTTTCTTCTACATGTATGTATATTTGTGTGAGGGTACCAGATCATTACAATAAAATGAAAATCACATAGTCATGTTTCATGTGCAGCCGATGGCTGGTGCAGATCGAGGATGGGACTGTCAGTCACCAGGAAAATGAGATGAGCTCCTCTAAGCTTCTAGTTACTTTAGGAGTAGGAATAAGAGCCTGGTGGTGATGATGCCTTTAATCCCAGCACTTGGGAGGTAGAAGCAGGCGGGTGGATCTCTGAGTTTGAGGACAGCCTGGTCTACAGAGTGAGTTCCAGGACAGCCAGGGCTACACAGAACCCCTGTCTTGAAAAAACAAAGAACAAACAAAAAAAGCCTTCCCTATAGAACTTTTCTCAGAATGAGCTACAGGGAGTGCTGAGTACCTGAGAATGCTGGAGAGCGAGGTCCCCAAGCATACGGTTTACTACTTTGACTTGGCAAGCAGTTTGTATTGCCCAGCTGGTTAAGAGCCAAGTGCCCGCTTATGGCAAACTGAAAAGTTAGTTAATACCCAGCTGGTTAAGAGCCTCGTGTCCACTTACGGCAGACTGAAAAGTTAGCTAATAGTATTTTTTGCTGTTGTTTTAGTTACATTCATAGCTGGCTTATGAGCTGGACAGGAAATGACTTAGGAACAAAAATATCAATGTATGAATTGTGCAGTGCAGAAAGTCTCAGGACCTAAGAAACATTCCAGAAACACTTGAGAAGACATCAGATGACATGCTTGATTCCCTCGCCCAGCTGGACAGTGACACAGAGAGGTGGTGGAAATGTGTCACAGCTCAGCTGTGACTCATTTTGTGTCCTCCAATGTTTTGAATTTTTTTACCGTAACTAGTGTAATTTGTCTAAGGGAAAACAACCGTGTGGGGGTGGGGATTGCCACCAACAACAGCTTCCATTACTGAAGTATGGTAAAATCTTGAAATTTCATGTTTAAAAGAGTTGTGTTTTGTTTGTTTGTTTTGGTTTTTGTTCGTTTGTTTTGGTTTTTTGAGTCATGGTTTCTCTGTAGCTTTGGAGCTTGTCCTGGAACTAGCTCTTGTAGACCAGGCTGATCTCAATCTCACGGAGATCAACCTGTCTCTGCCTCCCAAGTGCTGGGATTAAAGGCGTGCGCCACCACCGCCCAGCAAGAGTTATTGTTTTTAATTATGTGTACTGTCTATCTGTTTGGGGTATGAACATATGAGTACAGGTTCCCTCAGAGGCCAGAGGTGTCAGATTCCCCTGGAAGTGGAGTTAAGGGTGATACGAGCTGCCTCATGTGGATGTGGGAACTCAACTTGGGTCCTCTGCAAGAGCAGTGTGTGATCTTAACTGCTGAACCATCTCTCCAGCTCAGCTTGGAGTTTTCTTCTCTTCTCCAGACATGGCAACAATGGCACTTAAATCCCAGGGTGCCCTGAGAATTGTGCAGTTCCTAAGTATTTATGTGTATTAATGTCACCATGACTGTGATACCCAAGAGAAACAGCTTAAAGGGAAGAAAGCTCAGTTTTAGAGATTTCATCCATGGTGGCGCAGAGTGGATCACATGTCGAGCACTACAAAGCAGAGAGTGCCTGTGTAGTGGACTTTTCTTCTTCATTTTTCTCATTCCATTCAAGCCCCAGGCTGTGGGATGGTGCCATCCGCCTCTGGGCAGCTTGTTCCTCCTTAGTTAGTCCTCCCCAGAGATGTCCTCATACACAGACATACAGACCAGAGGAATGCTCTACTAGGGTCTGTCTACTGCTATGAAGAGGCACCTTGGCCATGGCAAGGCATATAAAAGAAAACATTTAATTGGGTTGGGGTGGGTTGCTTACAGTTTCAAAGGTCAGTCTATTATCATGATGGGGAGTGTAGCAACGTGCAGACAGACATGGTGCTGGTAACGTCTTTCTTGATCAGAAGTCAACCAGAAATAGACTGGGACATTGAGCAAAGCTTAAGCAAGAGACCTTAAAGCCCACCCTCAGAGTGACACACTTCCTCCCAGAAGGCCACACCTACTCCAACAAAGCCACACCTCCTAACAGTGCCTCTTCCTTTGGGGGACATTTTCTTTCAAACCACAACTAGTCTCTCTAGCCAGTCAAAGTGACGATCAAGAGTGACTGCCATATAAGGTCTCAGATGTTAAAAAGCATATGGGGCTGTGGACATAGCAGTGGAAAGCTCTTGCTACACCAGCAAGAGGTCTAGAGTTCTGGATCTGCAGAACCCCTCTGCATTCTGGGTGGGCCTGGTGAATGACCTATGCGAGACTGGGAAGGCAGAGGCCAGGGGTCTGAAGCAAACTGGCTAATGATGTAGAGACTTTCCTTCAATAAATAAGGTAGAAAAATGGCGGAAGAAGATTCCTAGCACAAGCCTAGGACCTCCACATGCATATGCACACACCATGCATGACCACACACATATGAGCACACATATACACACCACATGTTCATATGAAAAAAGGAAAACTAGTCTGGAAAATAATGATGAATCATTTGTAGTAATCAGGTAAGTACAGATCAGAAAGTTGTTTTGAAATACATTTGGGTGTCTAAACATACCCAGTCATATTAGGGCGAGTTAACTCTACATCTTGAGACTGTAAGAATGAGGAGCCAGCCATGGTGGTGCTCACCTTTAATTGCAGCACTCAGAGACAGAGGCAGGCTGATCACTCTGGGTTCAAGGCTAGCCTGGTTCACATAGTTCCAGTCTAGCCAGGGCTACATAGTGAGGGAGACCCTATCTCAAAAAAAGAAAAAAAAAACCTTGCTTTGTAGTTATGTAACTGAAATATGCTATATTCTTTTCATTGGTATTGCTAGTTGTACAAAATACTGGACTTCATATGACATTTTCCTACGTGTATATTTTTGTACTTTACTCACATTCCACCCCATTGCTGACCCTTGTTTCTCCTCCCCAAATAATCTCTTCCTTCTATTTTCATGACTTTATACACACATGCGCGCATGTATGAGCGCACCCACCTTGCTAAATCTAGATTCCACTAAGTGCAGTGTTTATCTTTTCCTCCCCTGTTACCTTATCTTCTCTCCCACTTTCTTTTAGTTCCTTCTTCCACATATTCCTCTTCTGCTTTCTTGTTCACCACACATCTGTATGTATGTGTTGTGTTTATATATCATTCATATATAGAGATTTTAATTATGAAAGAAAACACAGAATATGTGTCTTCAGTTGACTTATTTCACTTAACATGGTTATCTACAGTTCCATTCAATTCCTGAAAATGACCTTAATTTTATTTTTTATAGCAGAATGAAATTCTGTTGTGTTTATATATCACAATTTCTTTATCCATTCACCTGGTGATTATATAGGCTAGTTCCAAATCTCAGCTGTAATGAATAATGTAGCAGTAAACATAGATGTCCAGGCATCCCTGTGGCATGCTGACTTACTAAAAGACCTGTGAGTAGATACCCAGGTCTGTTACAGCTGGGTCAGGATGGTAACTCTATTTTCAGTTTTCAGAAAAGCGCCACACAGATTTTCATAGTGGCTGTACTGGTTCACACTTACCAGTAGTAATAAGGGTCCTCTTCTTTCAGTTATTTTTATTTTATTTTGTGGATGTGTTTCCCTGCGTCATGTGTGCACCATATCTGGTGCCTGAGGAAGCTAGAGAGGATATTAGATCCCCTAGGATTGGATTTATATAGACAGTTATGAGCTGCTATGTGGGTGCTGAGAATTGAACCTGGATCCTCTGGAAGAGCAGCCAGTACTCTTTAATTGCTAGCTATCTCTCTAGCCCCATATTGGTTTTTGGATGATAGCCATTCTCACTGGGGTGAGATTGGATTTCAATGTAGGGTTTGGTTTTTTGTTTGTTTGGTTTGGTTTGATTTGGTTTTCTGAGGCAGGGTTTCTCTGTGTAGCCTTGACTGTCCTAGAACTCTATAGACCACACTGGCCTCGAACTCATAGTCATCCATCTGATTCTACCTCTTGAGTGCTAGGATTAAAGGTGTGAGCCACCAGCAACCAGGTGATGATGATGATGATTGGTTTTTCAAGACAGGGTTTCTCTGTGTAACAGCTTTAGCTGTCCTGGAACTCTGTACACCAAGGTGGCCGTGAACTCACAGAGATTTGCCTGCCTATGCCTCCCAAGTGCTGGGATTAAAGATGTGGGCCATCAATGCCCAGGCTTCAATGTAGTTTTTGTTTGCATTTCTTTGACTACTATATTAAATGTTTTTTTGAAAATATTTATTGGTTCTCTATTTCTCCTTCAGATTTTTTTAATCTTCATTTTTATTTTATGTGTATGATTTGTCTTTGTGTATGTCCATGGACTCTGTGTGTGCAATGTCCATGGAAGTCATAAGAGGGCAATGGGTCCCTTGGAACTGGAGTTACAGGCAGTTGTGAGCTGCCACATGGGTGCTGGGAATCAAACCAGGCCCTCGGAAGAGCTGCCAGTGCTCTTGACCACAGAGCCCCTCTCCAGCCCTCTGTGTATCTTCTATGGAATTCATTTGTCCGTTTTGATTGGATGATTAAAGGGAGGCATTTACTGTTTTAAGTTTTTGTGGTTTTTTATATGTTGTCGGCAGTTACTGGAGAAGTTTTTTAATTTTTTTTTAATTTTTAAGAATTTTATTTATTTTTATTAATTTTTTTCCATGATATTTATTGAGCTCTACATTTTTCTCTGCTCTCCTCCCTGACTCTTCCCTCCCTCCTTCAACCCTCCCCGCAAGGTCCCTATGCTCCCAATTTATTCAGGAGATCTTGTCTTTTTATACTTTCTACTTCCCATATAGATTAGATCTATGTAAGTCTCTCTTAGTGTCCATATTGTTGTCTAAATTCTCTGGAATTATGTTTGTAAGCTGGTTTTCTTTGCCTTATGTTTAAAAACCACCTATGAGTGAGTACATGTGATAATTGTCTTTCTGTGTCTGGGTTACTTCACTCAAAACAATGCTTTCTAGTTCCATCCATTTTCCTGCTATATTCAAGCTGTTGTTATTTTTTTCTGCTGTGTAGTACTCCATTGTGTAAATGTACCACATTTTTTTTATTCATTTTTCGGTCAAGGGGCATTTAGGTTGTTTCCAGTTTCTGGCTATAACAAATAAAGCTACTATGAACATAGTTGAGCACATGTCCTTGTGGCACGATTGAGCATCTTTTGGATATATACCCAAAAGTGGTATTACTGGATCTTGAGGAAGGTTGTTTCCTAATTTTCTGAGAAATCACCACACTGACATCCAGAGGGGTTGTATGAGCTTGCATTCCCACCAGCAATGCAGAAGTGTTCCCTTTTCCCCACAACCTCTCCAGCATAAGTTGTCATCCGTGTTTTTGATCTTGGCATTCTTACAGGTGTAAGATGGAATCTCAGAGTTGCTTTGATTTGCATTTCTCGGATTTGCTGTAATTAGATCCTCAATTGTGTGTGTTTTTGTTGGTGTAGCCATCTTCCTTGGGTTGGAGTTTTCCTTCTAGTATTTTGTGTAGGGCCGGGTTTGTGGCTAGGTATAGGTGAAATCTAGATTTGTCATGGAATATCTTGTTTTGTCCTTCTATGGTGATCGAAAGTTTTGCGGGGTATAGTAGCCTGGTCTGGCATCTGTTTTCTCTCAATGTCTGCATAATGTTTGACCATGACCTTCTGGTTTTCATTGTCTCCACTGAGAAGTCAGGTGTAATTCTGATAAGTCTACCTTTATATGTTACTTGTCCTTTTTCCTTTGCAGCTCTTAATATTCTTTCTTTACTCTGTATGTTTAGTGTTTTGATTATTATGTGGTGAGAGGACTTTTTTTTGGATCTAGTCTATTTGGTGTTCTGTAAGGTTCTTGAATCTTCATAGGCATATCTTTCTTTAGGTAGGGAAAGTTTTCTTCTATGATTTTGTTAAATAAATTTTCTGTGCCTTTGAGTTGAACTTCTCCTTCTATACCTATTATTCTAAGATTTGGCCTTTTTATGTTGTCCCATATTTCCTGGATATTTTGAGTTAAGCTTTTGTTAGATTTAATGTTTTCTTTAACTGATGAGTCTATTTCCTCTATTTTATCTTCCACCGTTGAGATTCTCTCTTCCATTTCTTGTATTCTGTTGTTTGTACTTGGATTTGTGGTTCCTGTTCTTTTCCTCATGATTCCTGTTTCTATAATTCCTTCGGCTTGTGTTTTCTTTATTTTTTCTATCTCAGTTTTCAAGACCTGAATAGTTTCTGTTATATGTTTGAGTTCTTTTTCTTAGTTTTCTTTAAGTGATTTGCTGATATCTTCCAATTTTTTGTTTGTTTTTTCTTCCATTTCTTTAAGGTAATTTCTCAATTCATCTTTAATAATTTCAGATATTCTCTTGTGGTTATTTTTTAGATCATTTTCTTCTGGGTCATCCATATTTGGTTGTTTAGGTCTTACTTTTGTAGGGTCTTTGGGTTTCACTGGTATTGTGTTGTTCTTTGTGGTGTAGCTTGTGATCTTACCTTTTCTACTCATCTTTTTCTCTAATAGGTGTGGTTGGTGGTGTCTGAGATTCTGTTGAATAATTTCCTAGGTGCCAGTAGATCAAAAACTAAGATGTTTTTCCTAGTGGTACAGTCAGTGTTGCAGTTCTAGTTACTTAGTTGCTTATTCCTGTTCCTGGAGGTAGCTCAGTGCTCCTGTGTTTTGGTCTGTTCTCTTGGAGTTTGCTGTCTCAAGCCTACTTTGGTCTAGGCTGCTGGCTTTGATCTGTTTCTGTAAATCTTGGTCTGGATGGCCTCTTGTAGATGTCCCTGGCTTGGAGTTAGACCTATTCTGGTGGAGATCGCTGGCTCTGGATCTGGTCGCTGGGTCAATCCTGATCCACTCGTGTCCCAGGACTGGGTTGGCTCCTGTCCTCTGCTCCTGGTGGAGCCGTTCTCTCTTTGTCCTAGGTAACTGGTTTAGTCCCACTCCGATTCCGGTGGAGGTCGCGGGCTCTGAGTCAGGTCGTTAGCTCAATCAGTGTCCCAGGACTGGGTTGGCTCCCAGGGCTGGAGTTGTTCCAGGCTTCTGCTCCAGGTGGAGCTTGTTTCCGTTTTTTTGTGGGTTTTTTTTTTTTCACAGATTCTAGGTACTAAATCCCTATCAGCTAAGAAATTCCAGGACCCCAATCCAGAGAATGGTGCTGCCCACAGTGGGCTGGGTCTTTCCTTGTTAGCTGTAACAGTCCCCACAGATATATCTGCAGGCCAACCTGATCTAGACAGTCATTCATTGAGACCCTCTTTGCAGGTAATTTTAACGAGATCAGAAAAAAAAAAGTATGCGATCTGAAGAGAAACCAGAGTAATTTTAAATTATGTCAAGTTAACAAGTAGCTGTCATCCCTGCCATCATCCAGCCCTTGGAAGGTAACGGATGCAGGAAGACCTGGAGTGAAGGTCATCCTCAGCTACATACAGAGAATAAGATACATGCCTTCTTGTCTCACTTTTGCCTTAGAATCATCATGGGCTCTGGTAGTAATCCATTAATTCACAAATATGAATTGCAGATGAAATGTGGTGTGGAAAAGATTAAAATGGGTGTTGACAGATTTATTCTTTATAATGGCATCAGTATTAGAAGAAATGGTCTTTATATTTACAGAGAATACTGTATAGTTACTGAATAGTTATACTTTAATAAGATTTTAAAGGGGGCAGAGGCATGTGGGTCTCTGTGTTCAAGGCCAGCCTGGGCTACAGATAGTTTTTCTAGGACAGCCAGGGTACATATAGCAAGATCTCGTCTTAAGAAAGGAAAGAAAACATAAGTCATACTTTTTTGTATTTTTAATTTTTACCACGACTATATTTTTTTTACAATTAGAAGAAAACATTACATGGGGTGATTCTCCCACGTTGTCTGTGGTTTCACTTCACAAGATTCCATTTACCAGTTGTCAGACACAATTCTCTATTATCTAACAGAAAATTCCAGAAATTGACAGCTGTAATTTTTGTACCCTTCTGAGCAGTGCAGTAAGTCTCACTTTGTGTCACTGGTGGAAAATCACCCTTTGCACAGTGTGTCTGCTCTCTCTACACCCCTTTCCCTAGTCAGCCAGGAGCCATCAAGGTTCCAGATCAGCTGTGACAGTTCGCATTTAACCTTTGTCTTAGTGGTCTCAGAGGGCGAGAGATGCGATGCTGGCAGTCTGCAGAGAAGCCTGAAACACCTCAGATACAGCAGGAAGAACAAACAAAGATATTGGCAACACTGTATTTATGTATCTTTTTTTTTGTTAGAGCCTATCTAGTAACTTCTGTTTTGTTATTGGTTGCCATTTAATTTCTTGCTGTGCCTTATTTAGAAGTATGCTTTCTTACAGGTGTGTCTGTACAAGAAACATTTATAGTCACTGTAGAGTTTGATACCACTGCAGTTGCAGGGTATTTATTGGGGTTGTGGAATGTGTTTCATGGATAAAAAGAGGCTTGTAAAATGTCTTAAGAGAAAACAGTTCTTGCCCCTTGGTTTTTATAGCAGTTGATAAAGGAAGCCTAGATCCTGGCAGGCTGGGTAGCCTCCCTGAGTTCCAGTGAACATGGATCTGGGGTTTGAATTCAGGTAATTTGGCTTTCTTACCTTAAATTGTGTCTCTTGGGTTGGAAAGATGGCTCGGAGGTTAAAAGTATTGACTGCTCTTTCAGGGGTTTTGATTTCAATTCCCAGCAAACACATGGTGGCTCACCACCATCTATGATGAAATCTGATGCCCTCTTCTGGCACTCAGGCAAGCATGCAGACAAAATACTGTATATAACAAATAAATCTTAAATTAAAAAATTGTGTCTTTCAGTCCTTCAGCCAGATGATAGATCTTAGTGTCTTGTTTCCTTGAAATAAAGAGCTTCCCGAATCATCCTAGTTGGTCAAAGATTACAATCTTGTGACCCCGGAAGCAGGAAGACTGCCACGAGTAGTAAGACCGTGGTCCTGTGATTGAGCAGTCTGCCACAGCCTGCTTGCTCTCTTCTGCTCTCTGCCCTCTCCATTATTTTTTGGCTTTTTCATTTCTCTGTATTTTGCCTTTTCTTTTTTTAAGGCGGGGTGTCACTAGGTGACTCTGGATGGCCTGGAACACACTATGTAAACCAGCCTGATCTTGAACTCACAAAGTTCTCTGTCTCCTCAGTGCTGAGATTAAAAGCCTGCACCCCCATTTTATTTATCTGACCTTTTTTTTTTTAATCAAGTAGATTGTGATGCCGCCACCATAGAACTGTCTGGACCCGTTTAAATGTAAAAGTTTGAAGTGTTTGGTTTGGTTTTTTTAAGAGGCTCTTATTCAGGCATTCCGTGGAACTTTATTGGTGGAATCAAAGATTTTAATCACAAATTTTCTTCTTTCAAATTAGCTTCTTTCACCTTATATGTGTCAATAGGTTGTTATTTCTGCCAATGAACGGACTCTGTTGTGTATGCCATGTTTCCAGTGATGGGCAGATTTCACATTTTTGCTTATCCGTGTGAGTCACTCCCAGTGACGTTGTGAATAAAGCTGCTGTGGTCGTGATTGTCACTTTCTTGGGTAGATGGGAGAATATCCGAGCTGTGTGTTAGCTGCATGTTTAGACTGTAAGAAACCGAAGACCATTTCCACATATCCTCTCCTTTCCCATTCCACCTAGCTGGTGTGAGAGCTGCACACTGCCCTCCTCATGTGTCATCATTCCCAGCCTGTGTGCTTTTGAAGGTGCCTTGCTCTGGTGGGTATAGTTTAATTCACATTTCTTTGATGGGTGGTAATTCATTATCTTTTCATGTACTTCTGGGCCATTCTTTGATGATGAACCTGTCCCAGTCTTTAGCCCAGTGGTCTTATTCTGGAAATATATATATTCTTCACATATTTTGAATACAAGTCTTAGAGATATGCTTTATATATATATGTGTGTGTGTATATATATATACATATATATATATTAGGATTTATCTCAAAAGCATCTTAACTCATTTATTTTCTTTTTTTCCATGATATTTACTGAGTTTTACATTTTTCTCTGCTCCCCTCCCTGCCTCTCCCCTCCCACCTCCAACCCCCTCCCCCAAGGTCCCCATGCTCCCAATTTACTCAGGAGATCTTGTCTTTTTATACTTTCTACTTCCCATATAGATTAGATCTATGTAAGTCTCTCTTAGTGTCCGCATTGTTGTCTAGGTTCTCTGGGATTGTGGTTTGTAGGCTGCTTTTTTTGCTTTATGTTTAAAAACCACCTATGAGTGAGTACATGTGATAATTGTCTTTCTATGTCTGGGTTACCTCACTTAAAATAATGCTTTCTAGTTCCATCCATTTTCCTGCTAAATTCAAGCTGTTATTTTTTTCTGCTGTGTAGTACTCCATTGTGTAAATGTACCACTTTTTTATTCATTTTTCGGTCAAGGGGCATTTAGGTTGTTTCCAGTTTCTGGCTATGACAAACAAAGCTGCTGTGAACATAGTTGAGCATATGTCTTTATGGCACGATTGAGCATCCTTTGGATATATACCCAAAAATGGTATTACTGGGTCTTGAGGAAGGTTGTTTCCTAATTTTCTGAGAAATTGCCACACTGACATCCATAGGGCCTATACCACTTGCATTCCCACCAGCAATGCAGAAGTGTTCTCTTTCCCCCAAAACCTCTCCAGCGTAAGTTGTCATCGGTGTTTTTGCTCTTGGCCATTCTTACAGGTATAAGATGGAATCTCGGAGTGGTTTTGATTTGCATTTCTCTGGTGACTAAGGATGTTGAACATTTCCTTAAGTGTCTTTCAGCCATTTTAGATTCCTCTGTTGAGAGTTCTCTGTTTAAGTCTGTACTCCATTTTATTATTGGATTATGTGATTTTTGGTGTCCAATTTCTAGAGTTCCTTGTATATTTTGGAGATCAGACCTCTGTCTGATGTGGGGTTAGTGAAGATCTTTTCCCATTCTGTAGGCCGTCGTTTTGTCTTGTTGACCGTGTCTTTTACTTTACAGAAGCTTTTCAGTTTCAGGAGGTCCCATTTATTAATTGTTTCTCTCAGTGTCTGTGCTACTGGGGTTCTATTTAGGAAGTGGTTCCCTGTGCCAAAGCGTTCAAGTGTACTTCCCACTTTCTCTTCTATAAGGTTCAGTGTGGCTGGCTTTATGTTGAGATCTTTGATCCATTTGGACTTGATATATATTTTATACATACATACATACATACATATATATTGCTTCTCTTTATTTTCTGAACAGTACCTTTCAAAGAACAGGTTGGTTATTTTTTAAATTTATTTCATTTGTATGTATTTTTTGCATGCATTTGTACCAAATGTATACCGTACCCTCAGAGGCCAGAAGAGGGTATTAGCTCCCCTGGAACCAGAATTACAAAGGAAGATTTATGAATTTTTATTTTATGTGTGAGTATCTTCCTGCATGTGTGTATGTGTATCACATTTATGCCAGTGCCAGCAGAGGCTGGAAGAGAGCATCAGATCTCCAGGAACTAGAGTTACAGGTGACTGTGAGCCACCTAGTATGGGTGCTAGGGGCTAAGTGTGGATCTTTTGAGAAAACAACAAGAGCTCTCAACTGCTGAGCCATTTCCCCAACCCCAAAGGCAGGCTGTGGGTGGGGATGGGAGGTTTGCATCTGTATTCCTTACTTTTCTGCTGACCAAAAGCAACTTACAGGTGAAAGTGTTTATTTTGCTTATAGTTCCGGCAGGATAAGAGTCCATCATGCAGGGAAGTGTGGCAGGGAAGTGGTGGGTGGTAGGAGCTGGAAGTTGCCTGATAACATCCTAACACTCATTCATGAAGCAGAGGGTGAATTGGAAGTGGGACAAAGCTATAAACCCTCAAAGCCCTCTGTGAGTGCTCCCTCAGAGTGATAGAGGCCTTCATTAAGGCTCCACAGCATAAATGTTCTGCTCCACAGCCTTTGCCAATAGCATCACCAGCTGGGACCCAAGTGTTCAAGTACGGGATCTTTTGGTGGATTGTCTCCTTCAAACTCCACTACCCTTTCTAAGCAATCTGGATCCTCTAGTTTTGCTTTTGGATATAGGTCCACAATTCATTAAGAATTAATGTGGGTCTTTTTTTTTTTTTTGCTTTTGTTGGGGGGGGGGTGGTTTGAGACAGGGTTTCTCTGTGTAGCTTTGGAGGCTGTCCTGGCACTCAACTCTGTAGACAAGGCTGGCCTTGAACTCACAGAGATCTGCCTGCCTCTGCCTCCCAAGTTCAGTGGGAGACTTGTCTTAAAAATCTAAGGCAGAGTACCAGAGGCCATGTTGACGTCCTTGGCCTGTGCTGCCCCATAGCCCATGTGGTGTCCTTGGTCTGTGCTGCCACCTAAGACCATGCTGAGGTCTGTGGCACATGGTAACTCTGGAGACTATGTGGATGGCTGTGGTCCATGCACCCACTGACTGTAAGGGGCAGAGAAGCTACTTTTACAGTAGTTTGGATGACTGAAGACTCACAGTTGAGAAAGAGGGACAGAACATTTCTGTGACAACCCCTAACCTAACCCCACCCCACCCGCCACAAATGTAATAGTCTAGACAGAAAGCCATGGAAGAGAACTCCTAGAAATTATGGTAAGGATGCTGAAGTGTAGCTCTCCACAGTTGATGCTTCTGGCATGAGTGCAGGTGGGGAAGGACTCAGTTTTCTTCAAGGGGCTGCTGCTAGGAGTTTGGCCCAGCACCAGTGAGTACATGGGCAACACAAATTGAACTTTTGGGGGGGGGTGGTAAGTCACAAGGTGGGGCGGGCTGACTTGGGAGGACTGGGAAGTGAGTGTGATTGGGGTGCATGATGTGAAATGCTCAAGTAATCAATAAAAATACTATGTTGGAAAAGGTTAGAGAACAATTGAAGAAGATAACTGATGTTGACTGACCTCTGGTCTTCACACATGTACTCACAGGCGTGTGCATATACACATACACAATCTTCTTCTCAACTATTGGGGGAGTTGACTGAGGTCCCATTGATTTGGGGTGAGGGGTAATGTTGAGTCTTGCAATTCAGGAACATGATGTATACTGTATCTAATGTGTAAGAAATACCAGCTTGAGTCTGGAGAAATGGCTTGGAGGCTAAGAGCACTGACTGTTCTTCCAGACCACTAGGGTTCAGTTCCCAGCACCCACACGGTGGCTCACACCTGTAAGCAGTGCACAAGCATACATGCAGGCAAAATACCCATACATATAAAGTTAAAAGAAAATGCCTGTTTGTTAAGGTAATCTATTACATATGCTTCATGTACCACGTGTACCTTACGACATGGAGAATGGTTGATGCCAAATAATATAAATCTTAAATAAAAATGAGTATATGAAGAAAAGTTCTAGAATTTTCTTTCTGGCTTTTGGAAAGTGTTTTTTAGACATGTTCTGAGTGACTTGGAACTTGCTATGTAAACCAGGCTGACCTTGAAGTCACTTACATCCACCTTCCTAAGACTAAAGGCATGAACCAGCATTCCCAGTGGGTTTTCCTTCTGTGCCCTAGTGGATTCTCTATCTGCTCTGCGGTCACTATATTTGTTAGCTAATGATGAATTAGTGCTTTGGGTAGACTTTTTTTTCCTCCGGTGCTGGAATGGAATCCAGGGCCTTGTGTGGGCTAGCCAAACGTTCTCTTACTGTAGTTTTTGGGGATTTCTGGCCTGCCGTCTGTCACTCTTTTGTGTGGTGTCAGTGTTGGGCAGAATGCTGACATCTGCATTCACAGAAGGAAATGGCAAATTCACATCTCAAAATAGACTAACTAAACTTACTGTACTAACTTCTTTTATTTAATCCTTTTCTTAACAGATATAAGACACCCTGAAGAACTTTCTCTCTTAAAAAAACCCAGAGATCCCACAAAGAAAAAAAAGAAAAAGCTAGATGAGCAGTCTGAAGATGAAGCGCTTGAGCTGGAAGGACCGCTTATCACTCCTGGATCAGGTGAGAGACCCTGGCTAAACAAAGGCAGGGCGTGGGGGCCTGCACAGTGTTGGTAAGGGTACGTGGGTCATGTAGGTCGGGAGAGTACGCCAGTCCCCTTCAACCGCTTTCCTCAGTCATGAGTGCAATTCAGGTCCTCTCGTGTGCTGGCCATCGTAAGTTAATAATGGACTCAGTGAAGAAGAACCTAGTTCTCTGCTTAGCCCTGGAAAGGATAGTTCCACAGTTGGACTGACTGAGGTCTTTGTTTGTTTTTGTTTTGTTTTCAGTTTTTCAAGACAGGGTTTCTCTGTAACAGCCTCGTCTGTCCTGGAACTCGCTTTGTAGACCAGACTGACCTAGAAGTCTCTGCCTCCTGAGTGCTGGGATTAAAGGCACCACTACCACCCGACTAGACTTAGTTGTTTCGTTTGCAAAAATTGAAAGCTTTTTGACAGGTAGACTGTGAAAAACAAATCCCTATTTTGTTGACACATTAGTCCCTAAAATCTTAATTACTGAAGACCTTTGGTCTTTGGCATCTCTGCCTTTTTCTTTAAAGTCATTCCTTTGAGAAGCAGCCTCTTGTTCCTACTGCTTCCTTCCCCAAGGTGGATTAGGTGTTCTCCTATGCTAAGACCTTTCTGTGTAATATACGGAGTTGTCTACCCTAATAATTGTGCATTCCCTGCAGAAAGGGAGTCTCCCACTTTTTTTGTTTTTGTTGTCTCTACCAAGACCTGCTCAGCAGATGGCACACATCAGGCAAGTGGGCAGTGACTTGTCACTGAAGACAGAGGTTGCATAGTTCTTTCATCTGAACACGAACATGTCTGAATATCATGGCAGTCGCATTTCCATTGACCACCCATTACTAGGATGGGTCCCTCCCTGCCGTAGGCCTTGCAACTCAGGTTACTGGTGTAACTCATTCCTGCCATTTAAATTCTGGTGTGGTGATAAAGCCAACGTTTATGAGGTGCAGACCACGCATTGTCCGCAGCTCCACAATGCACTTTACCTATAAAAACTGGGTTCCTACTCCCAGCCTGTTGAGGTAGATGTGTAACTACCCACATTTTAAGGAGGGTGGGATTATGGCACAAGACAGACTGGCAAGTATGTTTTCTGGTAATATTTATATATTGGCTGTAATTTGAGAAATACAAACAATTCAATGTACTTACTGCTCTTTTTTTTTTTTTTAATTTTTTTCCCGAGAGAGTTTTTCTGTGTAGCTTTGGAGCCTGTCCTAGAAATCACTCCAGGCTGACCTCAAACTCACAGAGATCCACCTGCCTCTGCCTCCCGAGTGCTGGGATTAAAGGCATGTGCTGCCACCGCCCGGCTGCACTTACTGCTCTCAAGTTGCTTGTTTGAAAAACAGTGTTTATATTTAAAGAAGCTATACATAAATGTTAAATGAATTAGAAAACATTATAGGAATTCAGAGACCAATATTACTCAGTTAGGGAATATTCAGTTTTATGGGTTTAAAAATTTAGTTTGTGAGTTGTTTATTTGTTTTTTGGTTTGGTTTGTTTGTTTTTTGGTCTGGTTAGGTTGTTTGTTTGGAGACAGGGTTTCTCTGTGTAGCCCTGACTGTCATAGAACTTACTCTGTAGACCAGGCTGACCTCAAACTCACAGAGATCCACCTGCCTCTGCCTCTAAAGTGCTGGGATTAAAGGCCTGTGCCACCACATCCTGCTATTGTTTGAGATTTGAAACAGGGTGTCTACATAGACCAGGCTTTTTTTGAACCCAGAGATCTGCCTGCATCTGCCTCCTTAGTGCCTGGATTATAAAGGTGTGCCAGAGATCAGAATTTTATTGTAAAGAAATGGCAGAAACAAAGATCGTCTTGGTGAAAGCAAAATACAAAAGTTAGATAGTTCAGCTGAGCCAGTTCTTGGGGGGAGAAGCCTCCAGAGTAGTTCAGGACCATAATGGGAGGGTGTGTGATGGCAAGTCGATGAAGTTACTAGTGTATTAAAGAGCAGTTGGTTTCTGAATTATTTACAGACAAAAAATATTTTAGAAAGATTATTGAATTTACTTCTAATTATTTTAGAGGAGGAAATGGGTGGTAGCTCACACACAGTAAAAGAGTTGTGATGTCATTTTTAAAAAGACGTTTTGGTCCTCCAGTGTTACTGATTGAGGTACTAAATAAAACTCTTGTAATAAAAGCCAGGAAGGAGGTTATTGCAACAGCAAGCACCTTCTATAGACCCAAGTCTATGCGAATGAGGAAACGCTTGAAAAGCCCCTCAGGATAGGACTGTTTATCTGGGAAACCAACTATATGATTAAAGCCTTGGCACCACCCACACCTCCCAGACTCCTTGTGGAAAGGAAAAAGGCTGGAGGCTGAGCGGAGCATTGTTGCAGTTATGAAATACCTGTGGCTCATAAAACACATTTCTTTAGCTGATAGCGTGGTGGTAATTCAAGGACGTGGTGCAAACACGTTTAAAGATCTTGAGTCTGATGACATACATTACCATGCACGAAGGAAAAGATACCAAAGTAGGACTCGGGTTAGACTTTTAAATCAACTCCCTCAAAAAAGACTTCTCAGAATTCTATAAGCATTATATCATTTCCTTCTGAAGGCGGTGCACCAGTGACCTTAGAAACTCAATCCTAGACCCTGTCTCTTCAGGATCTTGCTACCTCTTAATGCTGCCACATTGGGAACCAAACTTCCCCCCTTTTGTCTCTGGAAAACAGTCACAACAAACCTTTGGTGATAACTAGGAACCATTGTACCTTTGTAATTAAGCCTCCATCAGAATCTAAAAGAAAGGGTTTCGGAGCTTCCAGATGCTGTAGTGTGGGCTGGATGAGCCCTGCATGGGCTCCTGTTGTTATGAGTTAGTGATGTAGTGAGAGAGTTTCCAAGTTCTGTCTGCCACTCCAACAAATAATGAAGGCAGTGTAGAGCCAGGATAGACGTTCAGGTGAGGCGTGAACTACATGTGGCCTCAGAGATCACCCAGTCTTAACAGATAGCAGGGGAAGATCTCTTCCAACTGAAAGGAGGGTTCTTTTAGGCCAGGAAATGTCTTTAGAGCATAAACACGTGTGTACTCCTTTTCACATTTTTATGTAAGGCTAAAAACCTTTAGTGTGTGTCTGCTAGCCAGAGTTCTAAAGCCTTTTATGTAGGTGGGGCAGGGACACGTGTGCAGTACCCACAGATGCCAGAACACTGCAGATCTCCTGAAGTTGTGAGCCACCCAACATGGGTGCTGGAACAGAACCCTGGTCCTTTGAAAGAACAGAGCAGCGAGAGTTCTTAAGCACTGAGATGAGATAGTTCTCCAGTCACCAGAATCTGGGTTTTTTGCATCTCTTTCTTCATGGTCTTTTGTAATTACTGGTCCTCACCTGATCCAGCACATTGGTTTTGTTTTTCAGTTGAGTGGACCTTGCTTTGTAGACCATTCTGATCTCACACAGATAGCAGTGGTGGCCCTCACACCACTGCAGCTGCAGATCTACACTGCCACACCAGCTAGGAAGTTGTTCTAGCTATTCGTTTTCGTCGTATCCCCAGAACAAACTTAGCTCTCCCAGGCCCTGTGCTTTCTGCATTTGTATTTTTCAGCTTTACTCCAACAACTAGACTGGCTGGACTAGTTTGCAGGGTATAGAGGGTCATCTGTTTTGTTGTTTTTTTTCCTGGGGCGTGGGTGGGAAAGAGTGGGTTTCACTCTAGCTTAGACCTCATGGTCTTCTCCCCTGCCTGACATCTAACTAGTTCCTTTCCACTCCGACTACAGCTCTGCAGCTGTTGCTTGTTTCTAGACTGTGTCATTCTTCAGTTCTTCCCTCAGGCTTGATTTCCAGAAAGCTCCAAGTGTGCTAAGGACACTACTGGACAGCTTTGCAAGAGACACTTTTTTGTTTTTTGTTGTTTGTTTGGTTGGGGTTTTTTGTTTGTTTGTTTGTTTGTTTTTTGAGACAGAATTTCTCTGTATAACAGTCCTGGCTGCCCTGGAACTCACTTTGTAGACCAGGCTGGCCTCCAACTCACAGAGATCCACCTGCCTCTGCCTCCTGAGTGCTGGGATTAAAGGTGTGTGCTACCGCCGCCTGCCTACAAGAGACCTTTAAAAAATTTTTTTTCATTTTGGGATTTATTTATTTAATTGTATGTATGTGAAGGTGTTTTGCCTACATGCATGTTTTTGCATCCCATATGTGTGCGGGACTCACAGGGGCCAGAGAGGGTGTCAGAACCTCTGGAACTGGAGTCAGAGGCAGTTGTGAGCCGTCATGTGTGTGCTGGGGATCTGCCTTGGTCCTCTGGAAGAGGTCTCACGCACTGAGCCATCTCTGTGGTCCATTCAGGAAATCTTTTTAAGAAGGAAAACCAGAGTCGTGTTGAGAGGTTGTTGCTGTTGAAGGCCACATTCTCTGAGCAACTTATTTCCCCAAACAGGACATGCAGTGCTAATGTTTGCCTCTCCCCTCATTCTGACTAAGAGGTAGCATGAGAAATTCAGGCTGAGTTTGTTGCCTGGGATCAGACACCCAGGAAAGGGAGAGCCAAGGTTTGTGGAATACATCCTTAAGCTCTGACTGTCTAACCACATGCCCCTGCCCCCCTTCCTGAGGACACAAAGACCCTGAATTTTAGCAATGTTTCAATAACCAAAGGCCTGAATCTAGCATTTACTGATTCTTTTTTAAACTTTGATTACTTTGAAGAAAAGAAGTACATTTTAATTCCTTAAAGAATCTATACTGCACACTCTGTATTAATCAGAACAGTTAGAGGTCATCCACATTAGAAACTGCACCACGGAAGATCTTATCAGTAAGCTTTGTAGCCCAGAAACCAATGGTGACCACCAGTGTCTATAGTAATTCTAAGACACACAATTGTTTCAGTTATCCAGAAGTGGCTAGAAGTAGCGTCTGAGTATGAGAATAACAAGAAAGCCCTGTCTATGTCGAGTCGGAACATTGGGTAATGTTGTCGTGGCTTACTGTTTAGGCTCTTTTTCCTGCTGCCCTCAGTTATGCTCATAGTGACAGGGTGTAAGAAAGCTGGCTGAGCCCATGCAAAACGGCTCGATTTTCACTGAGTCTTTTTTTATATATAATTTATTTAACTTTATGTGCATTGGTGTGAAGGTGTCATATAAGAGCCCCTGGAACTGGAGTTTCAGACAGTTGTGAGCTGCCATGTGGGTGCTGGGAATTGAACCCAGGTCCTCTGGAAGAACGGCCAGTGCTCTTAACCACTGAGCCATCTCTCCAGTCCTTCGCTGAGTCTTAGGCTTTGGGGTATTCACGATAAAACCATGGTAGTTTAGATTGATAATCCCTTTTTAGAAGATACTCTGGTAGAGAAATGGGTGGCAAACAAGATCATGAAGAAGCCCCACAGGCTCTATTCTCCGTAGCTGTCTGGTTTGTAGTGGCTAACCTAGATATCTATAATCAATGCAAATAGGTCATTTTTATTAAGACTATATATATGTATATAACCTGTATCCATCAGAGTCCATGCCACCTGGCCAACACACTATAAATTCTAACAGCTACATTGCCCTGCTTGTCATGAATTCATTGTTGCCAGAGCTGACCTCAAACTCTGGACGGTCCTCCTACCGTAGACTCCCCAGTGCTGGGATCAGCAGCTGTGTGCTACCACACACACTGAAAGCAGTTTTTCACTTTTTGCAGCATAGTCATTGATTTTCAAAGAAATGTAACATCAGAATTTATTATACAAATAGAAATTATTTTATTAGGAACTTTTCTTGAGAGCTGGGCATTGGTGGCGCACAGCTTTAATTCCAGCAGTCAGGACCAGAGGCAGGTGGATCTCTGTGAGTTCGAGGCCAGCCTGGTCTACAGAGCGAGTTCCAGGACAGCCAGGGCTACATAGAGAAACCCCATCTCAACAAACAAAACATTTTCTTAAAACAAAAACAAAAAACTGGGGGACAGCATCTAGGAAAGGAAAAAAAGTCTAGAATCAATATTCTTTTTCGCTTTATTAGGGAAATTATTAACATAGGATGCAGTTTTTAAGTATCAAATACTTTAAACCTATTCTTATTTTATATTTATTTATTTATTTATTTTGGTTTTTCAAGACAGGGTTTCGCTATAGCTTTGGAGCCTGTCCTGGAACCAGCTCTTGTAGACCAGGCTGGCCTCAAACTCACAGAGATCCACCTGCCTCTGCCTCCCGAGTGCTGGGATTAAAGGTGTGCGCCACCACCACCTGGCTTATTTTTTAAAATTTTATATGCATTGGTGTTTTGCCATGGGTATTGAGTTCCCTGTAGTTACAGACAGTTGTGAGCTGCCGTGGGGGTGCTGGGAATTGAACCCAGGTCCTCCCGAAGAGTAGTTAGTGCTCTTAACCATCGAGCCATCTCTCCAGCACCTTAAACTTATTTTTAAAGAACAAAAAAAAACACCTCATTCTTTGAAGAGGAAAAGATTATATAGATAGATAGGTAGGTAGATAATGTTAAATATTCAAATATTAAAAGTTGAAATTTTCTTCAATTTGTTTTACTCAACTAAAGTAGGATTATATATTTATATATGTTTCCTTCTGTCAGTAAAATGTTCTAATGAGCCTCATATTTTCTATTACAGAAGTCATACACTGAATATAATTTAATTATAATAAACTCAAATAATACACAGAATAAGCCAAGCCAAATGTGACGATCCCTTTTAAACTATTCTTTTGCTGTTCCCTCTCAGCTATTTCTTTATTTTTTTTCCAGTTTTTATTTGTGTGTGCATGTGTGTCTGCCCATGTGTGTAGGTGGCCATGGAAGCCAGAAGAAGGTGTTGGATCCCCTGGAGCTGATGTTACAGGCAGCTATGAGTTCTGGGAACTGAACTCGGGTTGTCTAGATGTTCCTAGACACTGAGCCATCTCCACAGCCCCCAAGAATTAACCATTTCTTGATAACTGTGTTGTAACAGTTTGAACTACAGCTTGACAGTACCCTTTCCTCCTTCTCTTCCTTCTCTTTCTTTTCTAATTGTGATGAGGCCTCACAGCCATGGCCAGCTTGGGCCTCACTGTGTAGCCCTCAGACTCCCAGAGAAAGACTAATATAATATATGCTGCATATTGTATTTCCGTTTGATTATTTTTTTTCAATGACCAATATTTGATGTTTTTTCTGCAGCAAAGCAGAGAGTTCTTTCAAGTCCTTTTAAATGCTCTCAAAAGTTTCCATATGCAAAAGCTGTGTTTATCTGTTCTCTACCTGCGTGGTATTATTGTACCACAGGGACTGCAGAAAGTTGCTGTGGTTACATCGCCATCAGTAGTATATATGAATATATACCCTTTTCATTCAGTCTTCCCAGTGTTGAGTATTGTAAATCTTTATACATTTTTTTTTTTTACTATTTTGACAATTAGTAGTATCTCAGGGTTACTTTATTTCTTTTTCCTTGATAGATGCTTTAAACACTGGAATGGTATTTCTTGTATTAGCCAGTAGCTCTTCTTATTCTATTGATTTTTTTTTTTAACATGCCTAGACTGTTCCTTCTTCTTTATATTTTGGTCTTTAGTGATATTGTTTTTATGTTCGAGAGTCTCACCTGCATGTTAGCATTTTGTTTGTGGTCATTTTACTGTGTTCTAATACAGCAACCCTCCCAAGAGCCACATGAGGCTTCTATTACTATAGTGAATTGTGTGCAGTAGCCCAGAATATAGTGCTCTTTGGACGATTTTCCTTTTTGTGAAAGTTATCTCTCCATATTTTGTTGCTGACTGAATCTGTTACTTCATCTCACTCTGTTTGATTTCTGCCTGAAATAGATATGAGAGCAGGCACATAGGAAGACAAGTTAGGGTTAGCCTTTGAGCTGGCCCTGATGGAATCTAAACTATGCGTGTCCTCTGACCCAGCGGTGCGGCCAGCATTGGGAAATAAGCACAGAACTGTTTACAGAAGCTCCGTTTGCCCCCGAGACACTCAACAGTCAGACGCAAGTGGGTTAGGAATGGTTTGACTTGTATTGCATGAAGACAGTGTGCAAACAAACAACACCAGCTAGTCCGATGTGCTGGCTCTTGACCGAGAATGCGTCCTTTAGCCTTTAGTTTTGTTCTCCAAGGTGAAAATAGATTTGTCGAGACAGTAAATGAGTCGTTGTCCTATAGTACCTGTAGACAAGTGGAGCTGTGCTCTGTAAAATGCAGGCTGTAGGAGATTGAGAGTGGACTCTGTTGACATACTTTTCTGTATTGGAAACTTGAGAGTCGTCCATTTTAACTCCTCAGCTCTAAGTAATTCTAGTACATCATAGTAGGAAAAATGTTAATATTCCAACATTCTTAGTAAAAGATTTATTCAACAAATAGGTTTTTTAAGTAAAGGAGTTTCTGCCAATTAGTTAATATTCTCCCATACTGCGTTTATATGTACTCCCTTAGCAGAATCACTGTCTGCCCAGATGAGCTGGAGAAGTGATTCCTGCCTTTGGTACGTATGGGAACCGTTACCCTTCCACTGTGTCCTGATTTTAAGTTTGCCAGTGACCCCTCAGAACTGACTATGCTCCTACCTCCCCTCTGGCCCCACAGCATTCCCATGGACACAACACAGGACTCAGGGATAGCGGGTCAGATATGGATGGCTGACAAGATACGTTCAGTGAAAGTCCTTCCGTCTGAGTGCTGTCTTATCGCTTCTGTGCTTGCACAGGGGTGGGAGGAAGGAGGATGCCTAAGCTTATTCTTCAGTTAGATAACTGGTGGAGGGTGGATTATTAGCCCTCTTCTTTCCACATCCAGTAACAGTGTAGCAGCAGAAAATGAGTCAGGAGGATGGCCCTAAGTTTGAGGCCAGCCTAGATCACAGTGTGAGAGCCTGTCTCTAAAAACAGGACAGGACCAGATAGAATATAACAGATTAAGACATGTCTTTGCTATCCTTAATTCTCTTACTCAGGTGAAAGAGCATGTGTTGTATCATTAGCTAGTGCGCTTCGTTTATGTAGCCTCCACTGTATGCCTCGCCCTGTCACACTGAAGGACCCTTAGATAAATGAGGTGACACCTCTGACTTTAGTTCAGCTGTATATAAACCAAACCACGGCCTGCCTGATTAAAGCAAGCTTCATTTTTGCATTGGACAAAATACTGTATTTCTGTTGAAGCTCCTGAGATTTTAATGCACCTACTCATGATCCACAATTGGGGCGAGTCTGTTTCCCTTCTTCCCCGTTTCCTCTTCATTCCTTTGTCTTCTGATGTTGCCTTTCCTTTGCCTTCTGAACTCCTTTCTTTCCTTTTCTATAGGCATCGATGTTCTTTACATTGGCCCTCTGAAAGGTGAGCCTCACCACGATCACACACACACAGTGTCGGTCTGTGCGCTTCAGCTATGGCCTCATCCCCTAGTTCCCTCAGCCAGCTTTCTCCTCAGAACCGCCACCACTTTAATCACATCACGGCTTTGGTACTGTGTGTTCTGTTGTACGAGCACAGTTATTTTGTGTTTTGAGGCAGGCAAATAATGTGCTAAGCTTTCCTTCCAGATTGAAGCTTGTGGCTCATTGTGCTTCCTGCCGTAGTGTGTGTGTTTACTGAGCTGAGTCTGAGCCCCCCCACAGCTGTCTCTTCTCACTTACTAGGAGGCATATACTCCAGCCCCGGACTTTACAGCAAAACAATGACGCCCACTTACGATGCTCATGATGGAAGCCCCTTGTCACCAACTTCTGCCTGGTTTGGTGACAGTGCTCTGTCAGAAGGCAATCCTGGGATACTTGCTGTCAGTCAGCCGGTAACATCACCAGAAATACTGGCAAAGATGTTCAAGCCTCAAGCTCTTCTTGATAAAGCAAAAACGAACCAAGGGTAAGTTTTTGGTTTTTTGAGATAGGGTGTCTTTTTATAGCCCTGACTGTCCTGGAACTCACTCAATCTGTAGACCAGGCTGACCCAAAATTCACTGAGATCTACCCATCTCTGCCTCCCCAGTGCTGGGATTTTAAAAAGCATTCATCACTAGGCCTACCCAAGGGTAAGTTTTAGGGGGCCAGGCACAAGCAAAGAATGTACCTGGTAGGGGTGGGGTGTTTGGTTAATTGTGTTTGCTTTGCTCAGCGCTCTTCTCCATTGTTCAGGTGGCTTGATTCCTCGAGATCACTAATGGAACAGGATGTGAAGGAAAATGAGGCCTTGCTACTCCGATTCAAGTACTACAGCTTTTTTGATTTGAATCCAAAGGTACCAGGATCACAATGAATCTCTCTGCCTGTTTCCATTCTCATTTGAATGCTAAGACACTGTAGCAAGCTTTGAATAATATTCAAAACCCAGACCTTTGGCAAAAGTGTGTGTATTCTGAATAAATCTGGTATTTTCTTAGGGTTGCTGTATACATGCTATACACAGAATCATGTGAGCACATAATGAAAGACAGACTCTAGATCACTGGTTCTCAGCCTGTAGGACCTGACCCCTTTGGGGTTTGTACAACCCTTTCAGAGGGGTGGCCTACAACCATTGGAGAACCAATATTTGCATTACAATTCATAACAGCAGCAAAATTACAGTTATGCAGGTCCTACAGGATGAGAACCACTGATCTAGAGTCTGTCTTTCATTATGCGCACACATAATTCTGTGTATAACATGCATACAGCAAACTGTGTGTAACAGAACTATAAAAGTTTCATTTTTAGGCCATATCATATCTACTTTTAGTTGTAGGTTGGGAAGTGAGTGGAATGTTTGGTTAGCATTTTAAGAGAGCATTTCTTTTTGCTAATATAATTAAATGGACAGTCTAATGATATGGATACACATACTTTCCAAAAGTGTCTCTGTCCTCCTGTTTTGGACATTTAAAATAGCTCCTCCTCCCAAGGGTCTACCCTTCATGTGTTTCTGTGAATGAGGTATTTCCCAAAGTAATTAATTCATACTCACTGAGTTCTATTGTGGCAAGTCAGAATAATAATGTTAAAATCAATCTGTATTTGTACCTTGTTTTAATTCTTTCCAACTAGATTTCTCTTTTTTCCCCCCTCCTTCCCTTTATCTGGTGTTTGCTTTTTTGAGACAGAATCCAGCCATTCTGCATAGGCTATGGAACTTAGTATGAAACCCAGGCTGGCCCAGGCTTGCGATCCCATAGACTCTGGGTGTGGATTACAAGCGTACATCAGTGCCCAGTTTTGTGGGATTTGTTTTGCTTTTGAGACAATGCCTTGCTGTGCAGCCTGGGCCCCTCCTGCTTCAGCTTTCCCAGTGCCAGCACAGCGGTCACGTGCCGCCACGCCCTCCTTCAAGTCAGATTTCTAGGTTGGAACTAGAACACATAGTCGTTACATGAACCTCTTTTTTTCCCTTCAATGCTAGGGGTCAAATCCTCTCTCGAGCTAGGCAATCCCTTCTGCCTACTGGACTAAATCCCTGAGTAATTTTCTTGTCATAGTTTGTTGTTTTAAATAGAAAATTAGATGTATCTATAGTCATATCTAACATAATAGATCTCTTTTTTAGAATTAACCATTTTGATAATAAAAAGTTGAAAAAAAATTACATACTCACTTTTTGTCATGCTTTAAACATGAGTATTTATGGTGTTAAAGCCATAGCGCAAGCTTTTAATGGCAACACCCAGGAGGCAGAGGCAAGAGGATCTCTGAATTCAAGACTAGTTAGGTAGTCTAGACAGCAAGCTAAGGCCAACCAAGGCTACACAGTGAGACCCTTGTCTCAAAAGGTGGAGAAGGGGTGCTAGAGAGATAGATTACTGGTTCAGAGCACTTGCAGAGGACCTGGGTCCCAGCACCTACATGGTAGCTTACAACCATGCATTAACTCCAGTTCCAGGGGACCCAGCAGGCAACAGGCATGCATGTAGTGTATACATGTACGCAAGAGCAAAACACTTATAAAATAATTTTATTAAAAAAGAGACTACTTAAAGACATTATTTTAAAATTTAGGTGTGTTTGAGTGCAGGAGCCCACAGAGGCCAGAGATATCAGAACCCCTGGGATCTGGAATTCAGGCAATTATGAGCCATCTTACATGGGTGCTAGGAACAGTATGCACTCCTAACTGCTGAGCCATCTCTCAAGCCTCAAAAGTGAATATTTAACACTGAAAACTTTCTGGTATTGAATACTGTGTATTAAAGCCCATGTTTCCCTCATTCTGCAGTATGATGCTATCAGAATCAATCAACTTTATGAGCAGGCCAAGTGGGCTCTTCTCCTAGAAGAGATTGAATGCACCGAGGAAGAGATGATGATGTTTGCAGCCTTGCAGGTAATGAAGACATAGTGACTGATTCTTAACTGGGAAGAAGAGAGTGGGGTAGTAACCATATAAGCATTTGATATTGTTGTTTTTGCTATGTAGGAAGTGGCACATGGGGCTGGCAAGATGGCCCAGCAAGCAGATGTGTGCTACCAAGCATGGTAACCCAAGTTTGGTATTCAGGACCTACTTGGTGGAAGGAGAGTATCAGCTGAGGCTGGGCATATTGGCGCACGCCTTTAATCCCAGCCCTGGGGAGGCAGAGGCAGGTGGATCTGAGGCTAGGGCAGCTAGGGCTGCGTAGTGAAACTCCTTTTGTTTTAATGTGGTCTTCTCACTTCCATGTGCACACATGCATGGACATGCAAACACACAAAATAATGAAAATTTGTAAACATTGGAAGTGGACATTTACAAAAGTAAAACAAGCATGATTATTATTTTTTTCTTATTTTGGTTTTTCTAGACAGGGTTTCTCTGTGTAGCCTTGGCTGTCCTGGAACTCACTCTGTAGCCCAGGCTGGCCTCGAACTCAGATATCCATCTGTTCTGCCACCCGAGTTCTGGAATTAGACGTGTGCACCGCCAAGGCCCAGCTAATGATTATTTTTGTTTCATTTTGTTTTAAAATATTTAAGAATCAGCTGGGCGGTGGTGGTGCATGCCTTTAATCCCAGCACTCAGGAGGGAGTCAGAAGCAGGCGGATCTCTGTGAGTTCAAGGCCAACCTGGTCTTGAGAGCTAGTTCCAGGACAGGCTCCAAAGCTACAGAGAAACCCTCTCTCAAAAAATAAACAAACAAACAAAAAAGAAACAAGGCTGGAGAGATGGCTCAGAGGTTAAGGTGTTCTGACTGCTCTTCCAGAGGTCCCAAGTTTAATTCCTAGCAACAACATAGTGGCTCACAACCATCTATAATGAGATCTGGTGCCTTCTTCTGGCATTCAGGCATATGTGCAGGCAGAATACTGTATATATAATAAGTGAATAAATCTTAAAATACATATATATTTAAGAATTGCCAGGCAGTGGTGGCACACACCTTTAATCCCAGTACTCGGGAGGCAAAGGCAGACAGATCTCTGTGAGTTCGAGACCAGCTGGTCTACAGAGCAAGTTCCAGGACAGGCTCCAAAGCCTGTGAAACCCTGTCTTGAAGAAAACCAAAAAGAAAAATCAAAGAAGAAAAAAGAATCAGTGATACTTTTGATTGCTTTCCTTTATCTTGTGGAAAAAAATTGTCATTTCTCTTTAGCATATAGTAACCTGAAGTTGTCAGTTTTCTCTTGGAAATAAAATACTAATTAAATTGACAATAAGGCACATTGCAAACTGGCAAGATACTAGGATAAACATAAGTGTTTTTACAATATTAATTATTAAGTAGAAAGCTAATGTTTCTTTAAGCCAGTATTTCTCCAAATGTGAGCCTTGGATAACACATGCTTCAGAATTATAGTGGTACTTCTTAAATTAATTACCCCACTCCCATTACTGATCCACCCTCCAGTATGGCTTTAGACAAATCCGTGTTCTTAGAAGCACTGAGATCCATTGTCAGCAGCTTGATTCTCTTTCAGATTTCAGTGTCTGAGTGGGGCCTTGGCAAGTGTTCTTGGGTTGTGATGGGGCTCTAGTCTTCCCTGAGGTCCCAGTGCAATTAATAGTCTTTAAATAGAAGTGGGAAAAGCAAGGCTGGTCCTCAGTGAAAAATCTCTAACTATAAGGATTCACTTTTCTCAGAAGACAAAAATGCTGCCAACCTTCCAAATGCACCAAAGCACCAGAAAGTTCAGCTACAACCCAGGGTCACCATTGGAAGGTAGAGGGCACAGGACACACATTCTTGCTGGCGGGTGGGCGAATTCATCAGCTATTCCAGAGAGTTGACTGATCAGCTGGTTTAGAATCTTACAGTTAGAGAAGTAGAAAAAGACAAGCTCTCCTGAGTAAATTGGAACCATGGGGACCTTGAGAGAGGGTTGAAGGGGAGGGGAGCAGAGAAAAATGTAGAACTCAATAAAAAATCAATTTAAAAAAATCTTACAGGGGCTGGAGAGATGGCTCAGAGGTTAAGAGCACTGACTGCTCTTCCAAAGGTCCTGAGTTCTATTCCCAGCAACCACATGGTGGCTCACAGCCATCTATAATGAGATCTGGTGCCCTCTTCTGGCATGTAAGCATACATGGAAGGAATGTTGTATACATAATAAATAAATCTTAAAAATAAATAAATAATAAAAAAATAAAGATTTAAGAAAAAAAAAGAAGAAAAATCTTACAGTTAGTGGACGGTGGTGGTGCATGCCTTTAATCCCAGCACTCGGGAGGTTGAGGCAGGTGGATCTCTGAGTTCGAGGTCAGCCTGGTCTACAAGAGCTAGTTCCAGGACAGGCTCCAAAGCTACAGAGAAACCCTGTCTCAAAAAAAAAAAAAAAAAGAAAAGAAAATAAAATCTTACAGTTCTCAGGTCCTTCCAGCTGTCTGGAGAATTTCCTGAATTAAATGTTGGCATAGTTCACTGGGAGGCTCCTACCAGAGTGACTCTTTAAATATATCTTTCACACTTTGAATATAGACTCATTGTTTTCTGGTGGAAATTTTGCCAAAAGCAAGATTAAGACGTGTAAAATACATCTGTGAAAACCATAGGTTTAAATTTTATAACAGTATTCTTTATCATTTTGTTGTTGTTTAGGTATCGTGCTGGGAATTGAGCCCGTAGTCTTGCACATGCTAAGCAAGCTTTGTACCACTGGGCTATATCCCAGCAAAACTTAGGTTCTATTCACAGTAATCGAAGGGCCTCAAAGCATAGCTCTCTTGGACCATTTTAGTGGATAGATGAATGATGGATGGGTGGGTGGATGGATGGATGGAAGATGGGTGGGTGGGTGGGTGGGTGGGTGGGTGGTATATCTATATATAATATAGATGAGAAGGTGGATTTTGGAGTGCAAATCCAGAAGACTGACACACAGGCTGTTGGAGTCATCTTGGTAAGAGGAAGATAGACTCTTGTCCTTCCCAGTGTGACTCATGCTTCTGCTCCTCGCCATCGAAAACAAAGTATGGTGGAGCCTGCAACCCACACATTGAACTGCTCTGTCTTCGAGACACCCAGATCTCTCTAAATTAGGCTTATTATAGCACGAAGAAAGAAAATAATTCAGTATAAATTGGATAAAAAATAAACAGAGCCTCTTGTATCAGGATCAGCCAAAGTGCTTTAAAAATGTGATTTCAGGCTGAGCCACAGAGTTGCTGAGTCAAGATCTCTGCGGTAGGGTGGTGGGAGGAAAGGGGGGTTTACATTTTAACCAGCTCTTCACATAATCCTTTTTTCTTTTATTTATTTTATTTTTTTTTCATTTATTTTACATGTGAACCACAGTTTCCCTCCCTCCTCTCTTCCCATTCTCTCCCCCTCCCGATTCTCATCTTCCCGCCTCCCTATCCACTCCACTCCGAAAGGGACAGGCTTCCTGTGAGCTTGAACAAAGCTTGGCGCCATATGCCTAACAGTCTCTGCTTACCTTGTTTTCATGGGTTATCACAGAAGTTCTGCCACCGCAAAGGTCTATTTGCCCAATTTGAAGGTGTACCTATTTACTACTGAGTCTTAGAATACAGGACTAGTAGTTGGCCTTGGGTCCATGAGTTGAGTGTTCCCACACATCAAGTAAATGAATACTTCAGAAGTTCAGAGCCGCTTATGCCTTGAGTAGCAGCTAATGAGAGTTACACCAGATACTGTTGATCTCTCATAAAATCTCTCAGGCTTGATAGCAAAACTTAATAGATTTTTAATATTCTGAGTCACCAAGTGTATTTAAAAACAGCTACTTTTTAAATAAATCTTTTTTTTTAAAATAAATCTTTATGTATTGTGTTCTACCTGCATGTATGCTTGGACACCAGAAAAGGGCACCAGATCTCATTACAGATGGTTGTGAGCCACTTCGTGGTTGCTGGGAATTGAACTCAGTACCTGGAAGAGCAACCAGTGCTCTTAACCTCTGAGCCATCTCTTCAGCCCTAAAAACCGCTATTTTATATTTTAGAAGAATCTATGCCTAAGACTGTTTCCTAGCTAGATAGAAGGGTCGTCTGATTGCACTTACACTTCTCTGTTCACACATATGAGCGGTTTCTTCCTCTTCGATGGCTGAGACTGGAGTATTGAAGACAGAGCTGGGGAATGGAGCTTAGTGTCTACTTTGCCCTGGAGCTAGAATGGCGATACTTTTCTCTGAGTGATTAGGACTGCAGGCCAGCGAGGACTCATTTTCTCAGTGATGTGAGACAAGCTGGTGAGTTCATCCCTATAGGAGGCTTCATGTGTGGCCTGAGGCTTCCTGGGATGTACATCTGTTCAAGGCACAGGACAGAATACACTGAAAGCCAGCCACCCCACAACAAAACAACCAAAACTCGGCTTTGTAAATGCCTCCTGTCATACCAGGGGAGGCGGAAACTGGATCCGTTTGTATGTACACAGAGACTGCACTCATTTTGGATAAGTTTTTCTGATCAGGTCTGTCACACTGATCCCAGGTGCCATGGCCCTTGCTTTTTACCCTTCCAGTTTCAGGACATTTTAAGTGTTGAGGTGTTTTATCTGCAGTTTTGTCTGTGCACATGTTTGTGCAGTGTCTGTGGAGACCAGAAGAGGGCGCTGGATTCACTGAACCTGCAGTTATAGAAGGTTGTGAGCTGCCCTGTGGCTGCTAGAAATCAAACCCAGATTCACTGTAAGCAGCTAGTGCTTTTAGCTACTGAGCCATCATCTCTCCAGCATCCTCCTCTGACACTTTATCTTTGCAAATCAGATAAAAAAGCATCCAGTATAGAGCCAGGTAGTAATTTCATCTTAAAGTTCTGCAACTGAACAGTCATTTCAACAACATGCTGTTGTGGTTTCAGTATCATATCAATAAGCTGTCAATCATGACAGCAGAAAACCATCTGAACAACAGTGACAAAGACGTGGATGAAGTTGATGCTGCCCTTTCTGATCTGGAGATCACTTTGGAAGGCGGGAAAACATCAACAATTCTGGTGAGGTGGCTCTTTAGCTAATGTTTGACTTTAGTTGAGGCTTACCTTTTTGTGGGTTTTCCATGGCCAGCTATGGCATCTGGACGGTGGAGACAAGTGTTCAGTTCTTTCCAGAAGTTTGTTATAGATTTTCAGAGAAGTTTTTTGTGGTGGAAAGATCAATGCCAGAGCCTCACTCTCCACCCCAGGAAACCTTTTCTGAGGAAATAGTGTCCCTGCCCTCTAGGGCTTCCCATTCTGAAGCCCTCTCTAAGTACTTGTTTTAGGCAAGCATCATCAAGCCGTGGTAAGTCGGCTTACTTGATACACAACAGAAAGAAGAGAGATGAGCCTCATGATAACCTAATTATTGCTTATTTTTAAACCTGAGGAAGGAGTTATTGATGAAGAAACATTTTTCTTGGTGCTGTTATGATTTATAATATTTCCATATATTGCTGTAAACAACTTCAGCTATATTTAGAAGTAACAATACATTCTTGGGAGTTGTGCAAATGTAATGTTGTTCAACTTTTTATTAGCTTTGTGTAATATTTGAAAATGCCTTTGTAACAAGACCATCTAATATGCTCATATCATTTCTATCTTTAGCAACTGTATTTTGAATATTAAATAAGCAGTTTTAAAATCAGATACCAAACTAAATTTAAAAGATTAAGAAAAATATTATTTTAATCCTTTACCTAGGGTGACATTACTTCAATTCCAGAACTTGCTGACTATATTAAAGTTTTCAAGTAAGTACAAAAGTGGGATAGATTTCAGATATCAATAAGAACTATCAGTTTTATAGTCGGATTCTCATTTAAATTTACATTAATTCGATTGTCAATTATTTAAAAAATTAATCTGTAAGATTTACCAATTAGATATACACTTAAAGTTAAAATCATGTTCACTAAACTAAAACCACAAAAATCATTGTTTTATTTGGTCTTAAATTCATCAGGGCTGATTGTATCATAGTTGGTAGTAGTGGCTGACATCAGTGGTCTGCATTAAAAGTGGCACATGGTGTCCTGGGAATGCAGTGCTACGTCCTTGCTCAGAGCTCCAGATTCCATTGGCTTATGTGCCACTGGACCCTCTCTTGTAAGGTCCCAGTAAGTTTTTCTAGACTTTTAAGCAATCCATTTGTAATCTTCAAAACTGAGAGCTGAGCAGTAGGGTAGGTGGGAGACAGCTATTCTCCACTTTCCTACTGTGCAAGGCTGGAAATACTGTAGCTCACAGTATAGAGCGCTTCTGAGAAAAGGACAATTTCAAAACTTCCCTTTTCCACACTTTCACTGTGCCACCTTCTATGTTTGGCCCTGGAGTGGCATGTCTGTGTCATGGCTGACCCTTTGAATGCAGAAATGTTGAGTACACATATGCAGAGATTTCCACAGCCATGGTGCTGTGGGCACCACTGCATCTGCAGGGTTTTTCCAGATGGACAGCTTGAAGGGTGAAGTGTGGGCTGGGCTCTCTACCCTCTCGGTGTTTGCAGTCTTGTGGAGTAGACTGAGGGGCACAGCAGGGAAAGCTGTCCAGAGGCAGATGATCTCAGCCCGATGAGACTGGCTTTGTGTTTTCAGCACTGAGAAATTTAACTGCTAAAACAGCCCTGACAAAGTCACGTCAAAGTGGTTATTGTCTCATTCTGTTTGCTACTTAGGCCTAAAAAGCTGACTTTAAAAGGGTACAAGCAGTACTGGTGCACGTTCAAAGACACATCCATCTCCTGCTATAAGAGCCGAGAAGAGTCCAGTGGTACACCTGCTCATCAGATGAATCTCAGAGGTAAGGGGCTCGTGTGACCTGTGGAACTGCATACACCTTTGGAGGCTTTGTGGTTTGTGTGTTCGGTTGCATGTGGGTATGTTGTGACCTCTGGGTGGACCCAAGTTGAAGTACACGACATTTAGCTCTCTCATCAAGTAAATTTATGATGTCTCTTTCCTGATCTTTAAGATCAGGAAACATGAAGATCATTGATGTCGTTAGGGCTCCCTCATCTGCAGCCTTGTGGTGTCTCATCCTCCTCGCTGGCATCCTGCTTGCTCTTCACTCCTGATCACAGGCAGAGCTTTTAGCCTGTTTCCCTCTTCCTCATCCTGTTCTTCTGTCTTCACTTTGTTCTCCCCCAGCTCCTGAGGCAACTCCAGGACGTTCCTGCTAGGCTCCTAACAGCCAGCTTGAGTTCCTTCTGCCTTGTCAGATTGAGCGCTGTCACAGTAGGAGCTGGAACTGGAGGCGTGAGCGCCTGCAGCCTGGGCCCTGCTTCAGCAAGGGCTCAGCTGTTAGCTCTACTTTTTTATTTAATATTTTTTAAAAGTATCCCATTTTTAAGTGCGCGTGTTGTATGTACAGGTGCCTGAGTAGTCTAGAAGAGGGCATCAGATCCTCTGGAGCTGTCATGAGAGACAGTCGTATGTTGGGAACTGAACTCCTGTCCTTATGCATCCGGAACGGCTCAGCCACGCCTCCTCCAGCCCTAGCTAGAGCTCTTATTCATTCAGACTTACGGCTAGAGCGAGAGCCTCATTTCACCATGTTGGGAGCGTGTGGTGGAAGGAGACTTACCTCGCCATCTGGGAACCAGAAGTGACATTCAGTGATAGAGTGTGTCAATTGTGTGTTAGACCCTGGGTTCAGTTCCTAGAACAGTTTAGAAAGGTTCCCAGGGAAGGAGGTGGTGAGAGGTGCTGATTTTCTTCTGTGAGGTCGTGAATGTCATGGTGTTAATGGGGTCTGGCTCAAGATGCAAAGAGGAATCCTAGTAGATAGAGTTCACTTGTATGTGCTGGGAATGTGGAAGAGGCCTGGATTGCATCTGAGCACAAAAGTAAATAAGTCTGCTGGAGGCCTGCTGAACAAAGCCAGCCTGCATTGGCTGGAGCGCCTTCCCAGCAGAAACTCCCTGCTGGTGCAGTTGGACAGAAAAGGGGATAGGGAGGCTGGAATAAAACAGGGTTTAGGAAGAGAATATTAAAATGTGCTAGATATTGATGTCATGGTTACATGAGTGGTAAATGCAACCACTTAGTATGATTAAGAAAAGACTCCCTAGTTCAGTTCAGTTTTTGACTTTGGGGGGTTTTGTTTTTGTTTTTTGAGACAGGGTTTCTCTGTGTAACAGCCCTAGCTGTCCTGGAACTAGCTCTTGTAGACCAGGCTAGTCTTGAGCTCACAGAGATTCACCTGCCTCTGCCTCCCAAGTGCTGAGATTAAAGGTGTACGCCACCTCCCGGCCAGTTTTTTTTATGTTTTTTAAGGACTTTTTACAGAATCACCTTGAGAAACTTGTGTGTCTTCACACACCTGTTTTAATTTCACCACAATTTCCTGCTTGTTTGAGAAGTTCTACAGAAGGACTTAGAAGACAGCTGTTTGTATGTGGTAATATTCCTGGAAAGAAGAGATCTCTTTACCTACAGTACCCTTTCCTTTAATATTTAAACATTTACGTGGAGGCCAAGATGACCATTTGGATTCTTAGAGTTCATAAATGTATGTGTTTCTGAGTTCTTGGCTCCAGTGTGAGTGCCAAAGTGGCATCAAGTGACTGTCCACCATATCGAGGTGTTCTTAAAGTGTTGTGGCAGAATTCACCGTGTTAAGATCTCACAAAATGAGGCTATTTTATTGGCTCAGGATCTCCTTTATGCACTTTTATAATTTAATTTATTATTACAGGATGTGAAGTTACCCCAGATGTAAACATTTCGGGCCAAAAATTTAACATAAAACTCCTAATTCCGGTTGCAGAGGGCATGAATGAAATTTGGCTTCGTTGTGATAATGTAAGTTTTCCAATTAAAGTCACTTTTCTCTGATTCCCATGTGAGTTGGTTGGCCAGCTGTCCCTACATTCTACACCTAGGTCCCGAGCCCTGTGTGGCTTTATCCCTCTTTCTCTCCACAGGAGAAGCAGTACGCACACTGGATGGCAGCCTGCAGATTGGCTTCCAAAGGCAAGACCATGGCGGACAGCTCCTATAATTTAGAGGTTCAGAACATCCTCTCCTTCCTGAAGATGCAGCATCTTAACCCAGATCCCCAGCTAATTCCAGAGCAGATCACAACCGACATCAATCCTGAGTGCCTGGTGTCCCCTCGCTACCTAAAAAAGTATAAGAACAAACAGGTATTTCATTCTACTTAATTAGCTAGTTTTATATTATTGTGCACATGTTTTAAATGCTGTTTCTCCTCTTAAATGGAAGTTACCAGCTTTGGTAGACTGTAAAACAGGAAATGGAGGAGGTGAGAGTCTGTTTAAACTGTTGTTGATCTTCTATAACGTTTATAGGATAGATACTGGGAAGCAGTATCAGCAGCCTGTCTATTCTACACAATCTAAGGAGAGCACTCTCAAAGGACCCTCAAGAATTGAAATGCTCTTAAAGGCCGGATTCTTTGGGTCCCTGTGGAAATGTGACCAAAAAAGCACGCTTCCCCGAAGTGTCTTTAATACTTGTGCTTGCCGAGGTAGATTAACCAACATCAAGAAAGTAAATTTAGAGGCACTTCCCCGAAGTGTCTTTAATACTTGTGCTTGCTGAGGTAGATTAACCAACATCGAGAAAGTACATTTAGAGGGGCTGGGCAGGGGAGTGTTTTGAGACAGGGTTTCTTTGTGTAGCAGAGATCTGCCTGCCTCTGCCTCCCAAGTGCTGGGGTTAAAAGTGTGAGAAATATAATGTTATATCTCCATCACTGTCTTAACCCTAATAGAACACTCTCTTGTCCACTCTCTTTGGAATTCCTGTCCTGGAAATTAATACCATAAAAGGCTTGCTGTCCAGGAGAATGGCACGTTGGTGCATCACTCGAGGTCCTTTGCACGGGAATTTGACTTGAGAGCCCCCAGGATTCTCTACACTGAACAGCAGGCCTTAAAAGGAAAGGCTTCAGAGGGGATGGGGGAGAGAGAAGACCTCTAAAATAAATAAATCATTTTTATCGAGTTTTGTTTTTGTCTTTAAGGGATCATTTTAAAACACTAAAGTTCAAATTAAATAGAACATTACCTTCCTTAAATTTAAGTGTTACTTTATTAAATGAATCTGAAACAGTTTTGCTTTCCACAGAACCGGTCAGAACTTTAATCAGGAATGGTCTGTGTGTGCAGTTAGGCTGTGTCAGTGACAGGAACATTGTTTATCCTGGAGTCATGGGCTGTGGGAGTGAGTGGTTAGGGATGGCGGAAGTGCCACCCAGGGGAGCCTCATGGAATGCTGGGAAGTTAGAAGGGAAGGGAGGAGGTGCCGGCTTTCCCTTGCTCTCCAGAGCTGTGTGCCGAGAGACTCGTTTCTACAGATGAACTCGCTTACCTTCAGATGATTTCCAACCTTAGTGCTTTATTATTTCAGCGTCAGCTGCCCACAGATGCTAGTTCTCTGCTTTTGTGTTACGGACAGAAATGTGACCTACAATCCTCTGTTCTGTCGTCAGTGTCAATAAGGCAGTGTGTGGCTTATGGTTCAGGACCTTTCTGGGACTTTGGTCTGAGTAAAATACACAGACCTTTCCAACCCCTCCTTCTCTGAGTAGGCCCAGAGCCTTGTCCCCTCAAGTTCAGGCCTTTGCATGGCTGCCCTGACCCCTACCAGTGCTCACAGGCACGAGATCAAAGGATTGGCTGCAGGGATCCTGCCAAGGCACATATCGGCATAGCCTCTGATATTTAATCTGCATTTCCCCCAAATTATGTATATTTTAGCTGAGCTTTTCCAGGGTTATTTTGAGTGAGTATGAGTTTTTAACTGTAAATAAAGACATGTCCTGTCATACCAAACTGAAAACGATACATGTGTGGCCCCACAGCTCCCAGGGCCCTGTTTGGCAAACTTGTGTTTCTCCTTCCAGGAAAAAGGATGCAAAAAGCAGATGGTAATTGAGGACCTGCTGCCTTTTTGTGCAAATAAAGGAACAGTGTGGCCGCTGAGCTCATGTGCAGCCTTAGTGTCCTTCTGAGAAGCTGTGCATGCCTTATGTCCTCTGCCTAGAGCTAAGGAAGCTGTTGTGGCTTTGGATTATTCATTTTTATTTTGCCACTAAAATAATTAGCTTTGCCCTCACCATAAGAACAGCACATGAGGGGAGAAAGGGCTTTGCCCCTTCTTCTGTGAGCTTCCACCTTCAACTGAGTGACTACCTGCAGTGTGCACTTTGGTGTCCTTAATGGACAGTAATCACTGCTTCCTGGTTTCCATTCTCATTCCTGCCTTGACTGTGTTTCACCTGAGTGGTCTTTTTCTGCATGGTTTTCTGCTAGAATTTTGGGTTGCAGGTTCCACCGCCTTTGCTTTGCTTCATTGCTGTTTTCCTGATCACCTCTTCTTTTCTTTCTGCTCCTTTTCTTTCTTCGCATTGCCATCTACAGCCAGGCTATGTAAGAGATTTGGTAAGTTGGTAATATGGAGATATTTACAAAGAGAGAAAAATTAAACATTGTAAAGCCGTACTCATAGCCACCCTACCCTGGCCCCTTACCCCGCCAAGGGGGAATTCATCCTAAAGTGAGTGTAGGTAAACTATTTGAATTCTGTTTGATTGCCATAGGACATGGATGATACCCACTACTTCTTCATGTTCAGGTCTCTGGACTGGAGCCCTGTTGCATTTTGTTGCTAAATGGCAACCATCAGAATATAGATCTGAACATGTTATCTTGTCATCTCTCGCCAGCGTCTGTTCACTTGGAGCCTCGCAGTCCTGGCGGGCACACACTAGAGTCCTAGATGCTTCTTGTGTGACACACAAGAACTAAAGTTAACAGTGTTACTTTATTGAAATCCCCAAGTAAAACTTTAGAGAATTTTTAATTCCAATTCAACATGATTTTATGGGGCACATAATTAAATGTTTTATCTTGTTTCTATCACAAAAGATATAATATCTAATTATTTAATACTTAATCATGTTTAGATAACAGCAAGAATCTTGGAGGCCCATCAGAATGTAGCCCAAATGAGTCTGATTGAAGCCAAGATGAGGTTCATTCAAGCCTGGCAGTCTCTGCCTGAGTTCGGCATCACACACTTCATCGCAAGGTCAGCGTGCTGCTGCAGTCTGCAGCTGTTGTTTGTCTACTTCATGTACTTAGACATACTAACCTCTTCTACAGCAAAACTTAAAAAATGATATTTTCTAGGCCTTCCATTAACAACTCACAGTATTGCGATTCTGTCCTTATCTGCGGTAGTTCAACTGTTAGGGTTGGAGCCCCTCCCATATTCTGAGGGGGTTTTCTTTAATATTACAGATTTCAAGGTGGCAAGAGAGAAGAACTTATTGGAATTGCATACAACAGATTGATTCGGATGGATGCCAGCACAGGAGATGCCATCAAAACATGGCGGTTCAGCAACATGAAGCAGTGGAATGTCAACTGGGAGATCAAAATGGTGAGCTAGCAGAAATGTGAGAATGGCTGAGGGGTGTGTTTAGTTCAGTGGGTCTGGATTTATTCCACAGCACTTAAGAAAAACAAAAAGGGAGAGCCTTATAAATTCTGAACCCTGGGTTATGTGAGGCCATTTGACTGTGATAGTTGATACCCCCATTAACTGCTAGGGCTGGTTTGACTTGTCTGGCTGGCGAGTTCTGGTGTCCCCTTCACTTCTCATACTTGTTGGTGGGAGAAGACAGCCCTCTCTGCCAAGGGTATACAAGTAGCTGTGCTCCTATGCTAGAACCTTCAAACAAACTTTGAAAGGCCACCGTTGGGTAGGTAGCCAAACTTCCAAGACTACAGCCTCATCCAAATGAGGCCCTGCAGGGTAGTCTACATTTGCTTACAAAGGAATAGGATGGGGAGATGGCTCAGCAGCTAAGAGCACTTTGCTGTTCTTCTGAAGGACCTGGGTTCAATTCCCAGCACCCACATGGAAGTTCACAACCACCTACAACTCCAGACATGAAAGGAGGGAGGGCGGGAGAGAAGGAAGGAAGGAAGGAAGGAAGGAAGGAAGGAAGGAAGGAAGGAAGGAAGGAAGGAAGGAAGGAAGGAAGGAAGGAGAGAGCCTAGGGTAGCTCAGGTACTAGGAAGAGAGAGAAAGAGAGAGAGCGCCAGCCTAGAGAAGGGGGGAGGGAGGGAAGGAAGGAAGGAAGGAGAGAGCCTAGGGTAGCTCAACTGGGAAGAGAAAGAGAGGACAGGCCAGCCTAGGGAAGAGGGGAGGGGAAGGAAGGGAGGCGGGAGGGAGAGAAGGAAGGAGAGAACCTAGGGTAGCTCAGGCACTGGGAGAGCGCTTGCCTAGCATTCCTGAAGCCCTGGTTGGTGGAGCACACCTGTCCTTCTCCTAGAGGCACAGGCCTTTAACCCCACGCAGTGGCAGGCAGATCTCTGAGTGCATGGCAGGCTACTCCACAGGACAGACTCCAAAGCTACACAGAGAAACCCTGTTTCAAAAAACCAAAAAAAGAAAAAAAGAATAATCATTAAGATTAAAGTATAGACCATGGGTGTTACTCATTTCTCACTTAAACTTACCTATTTAATAATGTTCTCTCTGTGATAGCTAAGCCCCTTCCCATAGCAGCAGTCAGAGTGCCTGGATGTTTACATTTCTGCTCATCTCCCAGTCCCCTTACAGCTTCTAAAGCAGGCAGGTGGCCTGGACTTCACTTCCACCTGGAAGCCTCGGGTGTGGTTACTGTCAGCGCGCACACTTAGTGGCTGGCTCAGCTTTGAAAGAGTTGTTTGCACTCTAGTGCCCGCTGCCTGTAGCACTGTGTAGCCACGATGGGGCCTATTTTCTTTGTCACATGGACATCATATAAAACAGTCTTACTGGGCCTGGTGGTGGTGGTGGTGGTGGCTCACGCCTTTAATCCCAGCGCTATGGGAGGCCGTGGCAAGCGGATCTCCGAGTTCGAGGCCAGCCTGCTCTACAGAGTGAGTTCCAGGACAGGCAAGGCTACACAGAGAAGCCCTGTCTCAGGGGAAAAAAAGAAAAACAAAAGACAGTCTTACTGGTAGGCCATTTGGCTTGGCAATTGGATCTGTTGTATCAGTTGCTATCAGGAAAACCCATCTCTCTGAAATATTTGATCAGAATATCTAAAGGTTAAATTCTGAAGCAAATGTTAAATAAAACACAGGAAGTAGATTTTCTCCCAGGACCTGAAGAGAGACATTCTTATTAATTGCATTACCAGAGACTGCTTGGGAACTTAATGGCTTAAACCCCTTGAGAACTTGCAAACTAAAGGAATGGGGGAAGGGATGATGCACTGTTCGCATTGTTTGGACACACAGACATTGCTGTCCCTGGCTAATCCTCTGGGGACTGACAGTGCTTCCTTACAGAAGCTGCTAGGGATGCTGACGGTTCTTTGTCTCTATCCCAGGTCACCGTGGAGTTTGCAGATGAGGTCCGGTTGTCCTTCATCTGTACTGAAGTAGACTGCAAGGTGGTCCATGAGTTCATTGGTGGTTACATATTTCTCTCAACTCGGGCTAAGGACCAGAATGAGAGCTTAGATGAGGAGATGTTCTACAAACTCACCAGTGGTTGGGTGTGAATAGGAAACTGTAAAGAAACTGCACAGCCATAACAATATTTAACTTTAAAGCGATTGTTTCTTATATGCTGCTTAATAAAGTAAGCTTGAAATTTATCATTTTATCATGAAAACTCTTTGCCTTATCAGACCGGTTAATATGTACACTAACAAGCATGGTTATTAATCTGCTACCATGATGCAGCCTGTGGACTGTGGAACACAGAACGTTCCCTAGGGCCACACATTGAGATCTGAAGTAGTGGGTGAATCAGGAACCAGCTGTTGCTGATTGACACTAGCCAAACTAAGAAACAAGCCATCTACTACCAAGTTACCCAGGGGTAACCTATATGAAGTCTATTTATCATGTATAATGCATGTGTTTAATGTATGTTTAATTTGATGCCCTCTTTCCAAATACCCTACTTCTGGTAGCCGGTTAGCCCCTCTCCTAATATAGAATCGGGTCTGCAGTAGATGCTTGGTGTTCAATGACATCATTGACCTTGAAGGAAGTGCTATTGATCTGTTCTCCTTGAAGAAGCATGTTGTACATTGTTTCGTGTTTACTTTGCACTAGACTGTATTACAACACTCTTAGTATTCACCAGCATATTCACTGTCTGCTAAAATATGCGACCTTTGTGTTCCGATATGAAGAAAGTTCTATGAAGTATGCATTTTGTGTAACTAATGTACAAACACAAATTTTATAAAATTGTACAGTTTTTTTAAAAAACTATTCACATCTAGGAAATGGCTTAAATGTAGCATCCTTGCATTAATTAAATGCTCTTAAAGTATATAATTAATATGCAGTTTCAGTATCTGCTAAATTAAGAATGCCTTCATGATGGTCATGACTTGCCGTGATGTCCTTAACTCTACCGCCTGCACTGGCTCTGTTCTGGTCGTTGCGCTGTTACAGTCTGCATTGGTGCTAGCTAGAAGACTCCTAGCTCACGAGCCCAGAGGGTGCCAGGGAGGGGTGGATTTACCAGTATTTTCCGATAATCCATGATTTAAAGACTGTATAAATGCAATTTATTTTAAATAAAAGCAAAACCTTTTATTTAACATTTTCTTTTTGTACTTCTGATCTCTCAACACTACCTACATCTTGCGTTGTTAGCGGCCACTGGTGCTAGACCGTGTCCTGAGTGAAGAACTTTTTCTCTCTAAGGTGCATGCTTCGTTGTTCTTCAGTTAGACTTCAAACTTTGGATTGTGTTCCTTCCCTTGACTCTAATCCTGGTGCCTTTTCCCTTATGCACATGAAGCAAAGCCTACACTGTCTGCTACAGCGGTTCTCAGCCTGCCTAACACTGTGACACTTTATTGTATTTTATTTTTAATTTTATTTAGCTTTATTTTATGTGCATTGGAGTGAAGGTGTCAGATCCCCTGGAATTGGACAGTTGTGAGCTCGCATGTGGGTTCTGGGAATTGAACCCTGGTCCCCTGGAAGAGCAGCCAGGTGCTCTTAACCACTGAGCCATCTCTCCAGCCCCTGTGACACTTTAATACAGTTCCTCATGTTTTGGGACCTCCAACCATAAAATTATTTTCATCGGAACTTCATAACTGCAATTTTTGTTACTGTTATGAATTGTAATGTAAATACCTGTTTTCTGATGGTTTCAGGTGACCCTGTGAAAGGATCATTCGACCCCCAAAGGGGTTGCAGTCCACGGTTGAGAACTAACTGCTGCCCTGCCACTCATCTTACCCCCAGCCCTGCACCTACCCTCACCTGTCTCAATCTAGGTCTGCCTTTATACCTTTTCTTCCATAAATAGCCCCTAAGTTGCCTTGGAGCCATGTGTGCACTTTGCCTTCTCTGGGCTGCCAGCTGTACTTAATGGGTGCCAAACCCAGGTTCCTGTCCCTCTTCCAGTCATGGGGAAAGCAGACCTGTGGGTGGCAGCCTCAAACCAGAGAGGCACTTTGTAAGAACACTGAGTAGGAACCCCCAGGACTGTTCCCTGTGATTCACGTTCACAAGGGCACAGGAACCGGGACTATCCAAACTCCAAACAAATCCTGTTCTCGGTGAACAGATTAGTGCCCTACTAGAGGCTTCTGATGTGACAATGTCAGCTTTGTGGGTTTGTTGTTTTTGTTTTGTTTTTTTCAAGACAGAGTTTCTCTGTAGCTTTGGAACCTGTCCTGGAGCTAGCTCTTGTAGACCAGGCTGGCCTCGAACTCACAGAGCTCCGCCTGCCTTTGCCTCCAGTGCTGGGGTTAGACTACTGTCAGTTGTGTGATCTTGAGAGAAAAACATTTGCAATTCTTGACTCTTTAATGTCACATGTCCAAAAGACAAAGACAGACCGACCAGTTCTTTCTGTGTTGTTTAGTTGTGGTTTATGTCTTATTAAAAGGTTTAAGCAAGGCAGTGGTGGTGAAGCACACCTTTTGTCCCTAAGTGCAGGCACTTGAAGGCAGAGGTGGGCACATCTCTGAGTTCAAGGCCAGCCTGGTCTACAGTGCGAGTTTCAGGACTGCCAGGGCTACACAGAGAAACCCTGTCTAGGGAAAAAAAAAAAGGTTTTACATGAGCAGTGATAAAGAAGGATGAGGCCAGCCTGGGTCCCCACCCTTAGCGAAAAGACACGGTTCAGTGTTTTAGGGTAGACACCAGCAATAGTGAATGAACACAATAGTAAAGCATTTTTTTTCCAACTTCTCTGTGCTATATCTGTATCCAAGTCACTTGAAACATGGGCATATCCTCAGTTGAGAGAGCTTTCTAAATCCTTCCCTTTGCTTCACGTCATCGCATACCGGGACAGCCTGTCCAGAGAGCATGACCTGTACAGCTACCATCTACACTGGCTCGGATGTTTGCCATGTCTGAAACACTTGTGGCCACCGTACCAGCTCCTCTCTTTGTAGCCGCAGCGCTGAGGCAACGATGAGCTAACTAGCTTTATGGGTAGAGCCCCAAAGGCTGGTATGAGAAAAACTGATCCGGTTTTTATTCTCCTCGTGCCCTTTACACAGCAATCAGGAAGCTGTCCCTTCCCGGGAGCACTGAGCTGTTCAGCAAATTGAGTCTTTATCTGTTTGAAAGGATTTGGTTTGGCAGCTCAAGAAGTGGGGGAGGACTGGGAGAACCAACAGGAAATAGGAAATCCGGGTAAGGGCAGTGAAATTCTCAGTGGATTGCAGAGCCACCCAGAACAGGAAGCAGAGGTCAAAAGCTTATCTAATGACCTTATTTCCCGCTGTGCAGATTCCTCTGCTCTATTTAATTAAACTATAAAGTTTCCCAGGCTGAGCACATGTGTGTCAAGAGCCCCATCTCTTACTAGATCACTCCCACTTGAGTTTTCCTTTTGTTGTTTGTACCTAGGCCTAAATATTACTAAAAATTACAAGCACTTAAAAATAATTTGAGACCATTATTTCATGAGATCTGATTATAGTCTCCTGTGGCTTCATTGGTCAAGCATTATTCATATTACTGCACTGGGAACTGGTCCAAGTTCAATGTTAATTAAATTTGTGATTACAGACAGCACAGTGAACCAAACAAGCTTACAGCCGTGTCGAAATCACTGGCAAATGCACGAAAAGAAAATATTGAGCACGGACTTCTAACCTCCAGGTTTCCAAGCTTCCAAGTAACATGAGGTGAACAGATCCACTCCGAATCCTACTCTTAGCTTTACAGACTCAGCATTCAGAACACTTAAAAGAGCCAAAAATGCTCCTGAGAAATGACAGCAGAGGGGACCAGCTTTGCCAGTGGGGACAGGAGTGAGGACAAGTCATAAAGCACAGGTAGGACAATACCACAGTGACTCCCCTCCCACAGTTTCAATAAGTTCAAAAACACAGAAAGCTCTGGGTAAGGTGACACACATTTTGCAAGACTTTTGACCCCAGCACCCCAACATGGAGAGGCCAGCCTGATGTACAGTAGTGAGTTCCAGGGTTACACAGTGAGACCCTGACTCAGAAAAAAAAAACCAACTCACAAACAACAACACACTCACTGAAGAGTCAGAGACGCGGAACCATGTGCAGAGGGGCCGCTTGTTTCAGAGGGCATCACAAAAGATCCCCAGAGGGACCGCGCCTCATCTCATTGTGCAGTTACCTGAATCGGTTCCGGGTGGATGGGGGGGGCACGCTGTATAAGGTGCTCTAAACGACTGAATGAAAGACAAAAAAGGCAGCAAGATGATGAGTTTGAAGCCAGCTTGGGGGGCTACATAGTAAAACCTTGTCTCAAAACAAGAAATGTGGAGAAGGTATTGTAGCATAACTGACTGAAGATGAGTGACTATAAACTATAACTATAAACTATAAACAAAAGCACGTGTCTGTGCTCACACACCAATCCAAAAGGAAATGGACAAAACCCTAAGACAGTCACTGCACTGGAGTGGAAGCTGAAATGAGCAACTGCCCAGCCTCACAGTATTCTGGAAATTGGGCACTTTGTGAAGTATTGAGGACTGAGCCAACCAGGGGTCTTGTGTATTAAACACATGCTCTGCGCTCAACTCCATCCGCAGTGCCACCAATTGTAGTCTCTTGTCTATCATATTGGTAACTTAGTTAAGATCTGGTGGTGTCAAGCATTGCTGGGATAAAAAGATATTTATTGGTGCAATTATAAATTCCAACATCAGAAGCATCTGTTGTCCTCTGGTAAAATCACTCATGCATCCGAGGATCTTGACTCCGTTATTATGAATCATGTATCTGGAGAAACAAAATGCATCCTCACGCCCACCGGGAACCACGCTCTAGGACATGGCACAGCTGTATGATGGCACGGGTCTGATCCCATCTACCCAGAAGCGGCAGCATGAGAAGCAATCACAATGCCAACCTGAGCAAATTAGCTAGACCTTGTGTCAAAAAGCCAAAAGAGGGCTGGGAAACGTGTGTTGCTGTGTAACTCTGGTGCCTGGAATGTACAGACAGTGGGATCAGGATTTCAGGTCAATCTGGGCTACTTAGGAGTCTCTTCCCACTTCCTGAATCCTATCCCACCCTGCCTCCCTAAAAGGAGGAAGGAAAGAAAAAGAGCAAACTGGCAGTGTAGCTCAGTGGTAGAGAGCTTGCCCAGCATGCAGAGTCCTGTGATCAGTGTCTAACCCTGAAGAAGAAAAAAAAAAAAACACGGAGCTCACTACATAGAGCCCCAGCGACTTGGAAACAAAGATAGGTAACAATAGAAGAAAGAGTTACATGTTCTAGCCTGCAGAAAATAGTTTCTAAACTTGCAGAATTTCAAAATTTGAAACAACTGAAAAGTGGCAAATGTTTGTCATGGTGGAGGAGAATGTGCTTCTAACTTTTCGTTGTTATTGAGAAGGAAGGGTCAAGCATGTGAAGCCTCCACTTCCACCCCACGTGGATTCTAGAATCTAAGGCTCTCAGGCTCCTGTGAGAACCGCTTCGCCCTACTGCACCATCTCGGCAGCCTCCAAACTGTAGTGAAAGATGTTTTATCTCTGATGTCCCATATGAAACAGTGGCACTGAGCCCCCAGAGGCCAGGGCAGTGAGTGGCTCTCGCCAGCAACCTGGATGTGTTTTCCGAGTTCTGGCTTCTGCTGCCAAGTGAATCTAACCGGTGGGCTACCTGACTGCTAGCTAGAAAGCCTGGGATCAGGGGTTCAGTTCCTCAAGGTCCAGTTGACCTTACCTCATATTCATAGGCTACCCCAAGACTCCCCGAAAGTCACAGACCAACAGGACAAGCGAGCACTGGGAAATCAAGCTCAAAGTCAGCCTCAGCATGCAAACAGTGGCCTTCTTCCCAAAGGATTGTGGGAACCAGCACAAACCTGCCAAAGCCACCTAAGCCGTAGCTGAGCAATCGCTGAAACTGGTGACACCTCTTAGAGCCTCTTACACAGAGGGGGACCTTCTGCCCAGACCTAGAAAATGGCACTGAATTCCCTGCCATGCTTGCCATATGGTGGATGGGGCCATGACCTCTTTCACATGCCCCAAATTCTCCCTGTGAAAGTCTCTAAAAAGGAAACTCAACAGATGCCCCCTTTCATCTTCACTACTTAAGACGAATTGCTGGAATGGAGAACCTTCTGAGCGCTGTCTGTTTGGTGTTTGTTTAGGCAAACTATGAACTCAGCAGCCTTTCCTCTAACCCTGAGAACTGCTGCAGATCAAATCCTGTTGATCTCTGAACAAAAATGATTTCTAAACCCATGAGGTGTGGTTTGAGCCCTTGCTCTTCGATATTTGAGCAACCAGCTGAGAAGCTGTGTCCCAGCAAAGCCGGGGGCATGCCTGTGTCAGTAGGTTAGGCCACCTCTTTTCTGAATGGGGAGGAACAAAATAGCTGTTAGGTACCTGGTTAATTAGTGCTGTCTCTAAGGAAGGTTACGGGTCACTAAAGGAGCTAGCCAACTCATTTTGTTCCCAGAGATCTCAGCTCATTCTCCCAAAGATCTCTGCATTCAGACTCAAATATGTGACTACTGCTGAAAGTGGGTAGGTAAGAAGCAAGGAGCTTTTTTGGCAAATCTTTGGGTGTGCTCAGGAGGAGGAGAGACTGGAAGCCTGTAGGGCTCAGAGACTGAGAAGGACTGCAGTGTGTCACAGCGCACGGTAATGACTAACTACAGCTGCGATGGAGCAGATAAGTGCTCCCAAGGCCCTGGGAAAACTGCATGACCAAGGGGATGCTTGTGACCAAGGGCCCAAGGGAAGCCATCCAGGGAGGGTGTGAAGACCAGATGGCAGGAAACAAAACCCAAAGCCCATCCCCCCAGGAAAAGGAGAATCTCGAGAAATAGCCCTCAAAACCTCAATGAACGCTTGAAAAAATAAAAGAAAAATTACGGGGAGCAATGAGGGATGTCTGAGTGGTTGAAATGCAGCTAAATTTAGCTTGTTTCTGAAGTACAGATGGGAAAACCAGAATTCCAGGGAGTGGATCCATTAAAAAAAAAAACAAAAAAACTCATCCTGGAGAAACGAAGCCAATCAATCATATGTCCATGTAAGCTATAACCGAAATCAACTTAAATGCCTGTGGCTTTAAGAGGCAGTGGAAGAACATCGGAGAGAAAGCAGCCGGAAAGTTTTTATAGCTGAGATACAGGATCCTAGAGTGGAGGTTCCAGAAGCACGATGCCGCAGGAGACCCGTGGGAAAGCCAGCTTGCATTTTTCAAAGATGTTCTTCATCGAGGATGAGGGACATCACACCCGGAGCGCATCCTCCAGGAGGGCAGAGGGGAAGGGAGCACAGCCCTATGGGAGACAGTGTATCGTGGGAATGTTCCCAACAGGAGGTGGGTGCAGGGACCTTGGACCCGGAGCAGTTGGGCCCCCTGCTCCTCTAAGAGGAGTCCTGTTTGCTCAGGGACACTTTTGAAGTGACTGAGAAAGGTCACTGTTGTAAACAAGTCTTCAAAGCCAGCTCTTTCTGGCACATTCCACGTAGACTCTAAAGAACCAAGCCTAGGAAAACAGCTCTCATCACCATCGTGACTTCTTAGGCTAAATCACCGACAACCACCGTGCCCACCAACGAGGTGTCCCATGAGGCATTACTGTTGACTCAGAGTATCCACCCTGGAAGCAGGAAGTAGACCTCGGGGGCCACACACGCCCAGGGTCTGACACAGTCTGGCATGCAAAGTGGCTTGGCACAAACTTCTGGAGCGAAGAGAGGGCAGGATCCAGATACAAAGAAAAGGATTAGCTTTAAGAAAGTGCCTGGTGACTTACTTGGGCTGAGGTGTGGTGTGTCTGCTGAGCACCTAGCGCAAGGCCCTGGGTTCAGTCCTAGAACTAGCAAGGGCTGAGGGCTCAGAGGAAACTGCCTTCAGGCCTGAGTTTAAACACAGCTTTATACTTGGTTTTTTGTTAACCAACTAGGGTTTTGTTTCTGTTTTGTTTTTTTCCTGTTATTTTTAGATTCAAAATCTTAGCCTTCCCTCCCTACTACTAACTGTTTTGAAGTCAGGAAATTGAGCCAATTTAAATAATGGCCCGATCAGAGCTCTTTGGAGGCAGGTGCTTCCAACAGAAAAACACAAGTTCAAATTCAAAACCAAACAAGGGGGGTGGGGGCAAAAACAGGGATGATCTGGGTTATCCTGTTATGCGTTTTATGCAAAAAGGCATTCTCAGCGGGCGGCGGTGGAACATACCTTTAATCCCAGAGAAGCAGACAGATCTCTGAGTTTGAGGTTAGCATCTTATACAGAGTGAGTTCCAAGACAGCCCTATTTCAAAAACAAAAATCAAGGGGGGGGGGCACTTTCATCTGGATGGAGGCATTTATTCTCAAGTTGATGTCCAAAGAGAAGCCCACTCCAAAACCTTTTCTAATCTCCTCCCAGCCAAAGCTTCCACAAGACTGTATCACACCCATTCCACAAGCATCAGAAAGCCATGCCTTAATTAAGCAAAAGGATTTCCCCAAGGCATTTAGGAATATATTTTTTAAAACTACAGATGGCTAAAAGAGGCATCTTACACATTTCCAGGTCCCCAAGGAGGAAGCACTCCGAAATGAACACAAATAGGCATGACAGACCAGAACCTGGTTAGAGTCAGAGCAGCAGCACAGAAAGAAAAACAGAACAGCCCAATGTCTGCCACCGGGCTCCACAGCCCCAGAAGGGGGCCGGGCCCGGAGAGTCCTGGTAAACTCAGTGCAGCCATTGGCAACTTCTGGAAAACCACCCAGTCCTCCTGGGCTGCAGTCAGTGTACCTGGGTAAGTACCCTGACCTCTGTGCACCAGCCTGGCCTCTGGGAAGATCTCCCATGACCCCCCCAGTGAACTCCACTGTCCCAGCAGGTGCTGTAGCCAGAAACCATATTGAGAACTGAGCTATGACCTGAGCTTGGGCAACTCTCCTGGCCAGAAACCCCTGCATATTCCCACCTGTGGGGTCTCAGGGCAGCTTCCCCTGCCCTGGCTCAAGGGACAGCTGCCCAGGAGAAAGACTGAGACCTAAGCCCACTGTGTGTGCTACATTGTAGAGGACACGCTCTGTGAGAACCAAAAGATCTAGGTACTTGCCCTCTTAGAATAAGGGCATGGAAACTGCACGTCTCACAGCCCCAGTGCCGGGATTAAGAGCAGGCGTCCTTGTGGTCCGCATCATCCACCCCGCCCCCCCAGGTTCTGCGCCTATTGCTGACAGGAAGCAGAGGGAACGTTACTGTTCCACAGATGGTCTGCTCACAGCAGCACACTTAGGCCTTGAGCGAATCTGCGTCTGCCCTTGGACATGCACAGCTAGAGGACACAGAAAGCAACTTTGCAACCGCAGATTCCTAGGAAAGTACACTAGCTGAACGATGAGGTAAAGCCACTGCCAGGAGCTTTACCTGGTGTTGGTCATAGTCCTGCTCTTAGTCAGGAGCGAGGGACACCAGTTCTTGTTGCCACCCTGCCCTTGTGGTTGCCACTTCCCCGTCCAGGTACCTGGTCTAACTAAACACTGCTGTCAGGAGTGCATGACTACCAAAAGGAAGCAACTCCAGCTCCCCCACCCCCTGCCCTGGCAGCATTTGGGCCTGCACTACCAACCCATCAGAGACCAAGTGCTGCTGGCTCCCCATCAGTGCCAGAGCCGCATTACCAGAGGCCCTATTAATACCAGGACAACATAAGCAGCGCCCAAGGACATCCTCATCACCTCGGGCCACCATTCTCATTGCAAGAGTATCCAACACCCACACTGTCGGCCTGGACTGCTAAGGCAGCCCACACTGACACAGCCCACAGAGGCAATAGGTTTCTCTAAAACCCATTACATCTGTGCTGCGTCCAAAATCACTAAAAATACAGCCCGAAAAACTGTAAGAGACTATACTCCAAAGCCAACACTGCCTAATGAACTGATGCTCCAATACACACATCAGAAAATGACTTACCAGCAGGGCGGTGATGGCACACACCTTTAATCCCAACACTCGGGAGGCAGAAGTGGGCGGATCTCTATGAGTTTGAGGTCAGCCTGGGCTCTGAAGACAGCTTTTTTTTTTTTTTGGTTTTTCGAGACAGGGTTTCTCGGTAGCTTTGAGCCTGTACTGGAACTAGCTCTTGTATAGCAGGCTGGCCTCGAACTCACAGAGATCCGCCTGCCTCTGCCTCCCCAGTGCTGGGATTAAAGGCGTGCACCACCACCGCCCAGCCGAAGACAGCTTTTTTAAATTATCCCACTCAGAAGGAAGGAGGGAGTGTGGACATCTTGTTTTCCAGCAACATTGTTTTGAAGATGCTGTCTTGGTGGACCCCTCTGTGGACAACGCTTGGCTGCAGATGTCTAGGGCTCATGCCTGGGTTTTCCTTTCTATCTATTGGTCTCTGTCTGATTTCATGCGGCTTTGCTGCAGTTCTGTAGTATATTTTGAAATCAGTAATTTGATGTCTCCACTTTTGTTCTCTTTTTCCAAGAGTAATTCGGTTATTTGAAGTATTTTGTGGTTCCAAAGGAATTCTGTAATTTTACTCTATGTTATTCATTTTTTTTATGTTTGCTGGGCATTTGTATTTCACCTTAAAGAAATTACTTAACTCGTTTGCTCACTTTTATTTTTAAATTTTCTCCCAAAATAGTCCCTTCCTAGTCATTTTTCCTCATACCCAAGGCAACCACCATGAGGTCATCCCCAGCCTTCACCTTCCTACTGTGTGGGTTCTGGTCTCTGGCTTCTTTCCTGAGTTCATTCTTTTCTCTTTTTTCAGCATGTTTATAGATTTTTCTACTTTTGTTGACTGCACCATTGTTTGTGCTTTGTCCTACTGATACCCACAGCGGATGCTCCAACACGGGCCACTAGGAATGGAACCCCATGGCGGATGTTCCAACACGGGCCACTAGGAATGGACCTCTCGCCCAAGGTTGTTCTCACTCTCGTGCCCCTTCTGTCTCATATTCCTCTCCCCGGATGTTATCTCCATGTGCTTCCATTTCCCTAGAAATGAAAGTTGTAAATTGGAAGATGCATGTCTGACTTTATGTAAAAGTCCTAAACATTTTTCCAAAGTAAACATGTTGCCATTATTCTGTTTTGGAATATTTGATCACACTGTGTGAAAATACGTCACTGTTTTACATTGTCTGCCTAAATACCTTCTGATTGGCTTAATAAAGAACTGAATGGCTAATAATTAGGCAGGAGAGGATAGGTGGGACTTCTGGAGAGAGAGGAACCTGGAAGAAGAGTCTGAGAAGTGGGGATTTCCACCAGCTAGGCACAGAGCAAGTGGGATGTACAGGTGTGAAGGAAAGGTAACGAGCCAGAATGTAGATTCCTATAAACAGGTCAATTTAAATTATAAGAGCTACTTGGGAATAAGCCTATGCTAACTAAGGCCAAGCTTTTATACTTAATAAGAAGTCTATCTGTCATTTGGGAACTGGTGGTCCAAAGAAAGTCCAACCACGGTGTTCTGCCTAGGTGAACTGACTGCATTTCTACCCTGCCCTAATCTTGCATATCATTGAGGACAAGTTGTCTGCAGGGCAGAAATTCCTCTTCAGGTAGCCTAGTCAAAACCAATTTGATCTAAGATGAGGCCAGATTGACCCCAAATCACTTCCAGCCTCATTATAACCTAATTTCCATATTAAGTCACAGTAACTACCAGCTGCCAGGATAAGAAGCACCAGACCATAAAAGGAGTTCCAGGTGTCCTCACAGCCTAAGGAAATAAGGACCTATGCTTGCTTCCACCAGCCGGTCCTCCACATTTCTTCTACTTTGTATCCATACTGACCTTTCCTCAAAGACCTGGAGAAGGTGTGGGGGGGCCTTGCCTGCTTCTCCCTCCTTGACTACTTGAATAAACTTGTGTTGCTTAACTTCATTTTATCTTCCTGGCTTTGTGACATTATGGAGGGAGATCTCACCCTTACTAGGGGGTCCAACAGTTGGGGGGTCACAGATGCACTATGTTAAACGTCTCCTCATTGTTGGGTTGCCTACATGTGAGGCTGTCAGTGTTCCCCTGTAGCCCCCCTAACAAGTGTGGAGTGACTGTAATTTGCATCTCCCTGAAGAGAGAGGATCCTGGGCTTCTTTTTCTGGAGCTTGCTGACAACACAGGTATCTTTCCCTGTGAAAGTCTCACGTTTGCCCATTCTTGAAAAAGTGGTTGACACTGTTCCTGAATTTGTTCTCTTGTGGAACGGAGGTCTTTATCCATTCAGGAAACGAACCCTTTATTGGATATGAGCCCCTATCTTCCTAGGCTATGGATTGCTTGTTTTTCTTAAGGGTGTTTCTGATAACTAAAAATATTTACTTTCGAAAGAGCCTAATTTATCATTTTTTCTTTGAGGGTCATTATTTTCTGAGTCCTACTTAAAAATAGCTCCCTCCTGAGAAAGTTCCTGAGAAAGGTCTCTTGTGTCCTTCCTAAAGTTTCACGGCTTCACAGTAATGACCCGGTTATGATGGGTCAACTCAGGAGGCTGAAGCGGAGGACCGTGAGTCTGAGAGCAGTCTGGGCTATGCAGCAAGACTCTGCCTCAAAAAAAAAAAAAAAAAAAAAAAAAAAAAAAAGGAGTCACAGTTCTATTTCTCTCATTTGAGTCTAACACCAATTTTACGCTAATGTTTGTCCATTGATGTAAGGAGTTGGTCAAATGTGTTGTTGTGTTTGGAGATGAGTTTATTGATGTTGTTGTTGTTTTGACGTAGGAGCTAGCTCATCTAGCCCAGGCTGGCCTCTGCTCTCAATGTAGCCAAGAAAGAGCTTTAGCTTTTGATCCTCCTGCCTTTGCCTTCTAAATTCTGGGATTACAGACAGGTACACCCACTCTACGTGGCGCATTCTGTACTGAGGACCAAACCCAGGGCTGCATGCGTTAGGCAAACACTGTACCCACTGAGCTGTAACAACTGACCCTGGTGGGTTTTTTGTTTTAATTTGTGGGCATATAGATATTTGTTGAAAATACTGTTGTTTTCCTTTTAACTTACCTTTCTGTTGTCCATATAAAAAAGGATCTTTTTGAAGGATAATAGAATTTGTTTTGTTTTGGTAAGTATTGATTTTTGTTTTTATTTTTTACATACTAATTCCAGTTCCCCTTCCCTCTCCTCTTCCTGTTCCCCCCATCTTCCCTTCATCCCACCCATCATCTGCTCCTCAGAGAAGGTCAGGCCTCCTATGGTGTAGGCAAGTCAACAAATTCTGTCACATCACAACGTTGAGGCAGGACCAAGGCCCTCCCCCTTGTGTCTAGGTTGAGCAAGGTTTCTCTTCATAGGAAATGGGCTCCAGGGCTGGAGAGATGGCTCAGAGGTTAAGAGCACTGCCTGCTCTTCCAAAGGTCCCAAGTTCAATTCCCAGCAACCACATGGTGGCTCATAGCCATCTGTAATAAGGTCTGGTGCCTCCTTCTGGCCTGCAGGCATACACACAGACAGAATATTGTATACATAATAAATAAATAAATATTTGAAAAAAAAAAAAAGAAATGGGCTCCAAACAGCCAGATCATTCATTAGGGATTGCTCCTGGTCCCACCTGCATTCCCCAGTTGTCAGTCTGGAGTCAGTGATCTTCCACTAGTTCAGGTCAGCTGATTCTGTGGGTTTCTCCATCATGGTCTTGACCCTTTTGTTCATATTATTGCTCCCCTCTCTTTCTTTGACTGGACCCCAGGAGCTCTGTCCAGTGGTTGCTGTGGATCTCTGCATCTGCTTCCATCAGTTATTAGATGAAGGTTTCAGGAGATCATGTCTATTTCTCCTTCCTAGGTGAATCCATGTATGTATGACTCTTAGGGTTCTCTTTGTTACTTAGCTTCTCTGGGGTTGTAGACGGTAGACTGACCATCTTTTGCTTTATTCCTAATATCCAGTTATGAGTGAGTACATACTATATTTGTCTTTCTGGGCCTGGGTTAACTCACTCAGGATGTTTTTTTCCATTTCCATCCATTTGCCTGCAGATTTCAAGAAGTCATTGTTCTTTACCTCTGAGTTGTACTCCATTGTGTAAATGTACCATGTTTTCTCTCTCTCTCCTTTCTCTCTCTCTCTTTCACTCTCTCTCTCTCTCTCTCTCTCTCTCTCTCTCTCTCTCGTTTGTTTATTTGAGACAGGGCTTTGGAGCCATCCTGGAACTCACTCTGTAGACCAGGCTGGCCTCAAACTCATGGAGATCCACTTGCCTTTGCCTCCTGAGTGCTGGGATTAAAGGCATATGCCACCACCACCAGACATACCACATTTTCTTTATCCATGCTTTGGTTGACATCTAGGTTGTTTCCAGGTTCTGGTTATTATGAATAATGCTGCTATGAACATAGTTGAGCACATGTCCTTGTGGCATGACTGAGCATCCTTTGGGCATATGTCCAAGAGTAGTATTGCCAGATCTTAAGATAGATTGATTCCCAATTTTCTGAGAAACCACCATACTGATTTCCAAAACAGCTGTACAAGTTTGCACTCCCACCAGCAATGGATGAGTGTTTCCTTTACTCCACATCCTTTCCAACATAAGCTATCATTGGTGTTTTTGTTCCTAGCCATTCTGACAGGCATAAGATGGAATCTCAGAGTTGTTTGATTTGCATTTCTCTGATGGCTAAGAATGTTGAGCAATTCCTTAAATTTCTTTTAAGCATTTGAGTTTCTTCTGCTGATAATTCTCTGTTTAGATCAATATCCTATTTTTTAATTGGATTATTTGGTATTTTGGTGTCTAGTTTCTTGAGTTCTGTATATTTTGGAGATCAGACCTCTGTCAGATACGGAGTTGGTGAAGACCTTTTCCATTTTGTCTTGTTGACCATGTCCTTTGCCTTAGAGACGCTTCTTAGCTTCAGGGGGTCCCATTTATTAATTGTTGCTCTCAGTGTCTGTGCTACTGGTGTTATCTTTAGGAAGTGGTCTCCTATAGCATGAGTAATAAAAACCCAGAGACAGATATTAGGGTTCAACTTGAAGATCAGAAAAGCAAAGCAGCCAAGCAACTAGAGAGTTCTTACCTCCAAGAAATCCTCAGACCAAAAGGTAGGGAGTTCCTGTCTCATCCTGCCTTATATTCCTCTCTAGTGCTGGGACTAAAGGCATATGACTCCTGAGTGCTGGGATTAAAGATGTGTGACACCACTGCCTGACCTCTAGTGGCATAGTTTTACCTTTTGGTCTTCAGGCAAGCTTTATTTATAAAACATAAATAAAATATCACTATAGTTTCCTGTGCCCATGTGGTCAACCATACTTCCTACTTCCTCTTCTATGAGGGTCAGTGTGGTTGGTTGTATGCTGAGGTCTTTGATCCATTTCAATTTGAGTTTTGTGCATGGCGATAGATATGGATCTATTTGCATTCTTCTACATGTCAACTGTCAGTTATGCCAGCAACATTTGTTGAAGATGCTTTCTTTTTTTTTCACTGTATAATTTTAACTTCTTTGTCATAGGTGTGTGGATTAATATCAGGGTCTTTGATTCAAATCCATTGGTCCACTTATTTGTTTTTATGCTAATACCAAGCTGTTTTCATTACTGTAGCTCTATAGTAGAGTTTCAAGTCAGGGGTGGTGATGCCTCCAGAAGTTCCTTTATTGTACAAGATTGTTTTTCCATATGAAGTTGAGAATTATTCTTTTGGGGTCTATGAAGAATTGTTTTGGGATTTAGATGGGGATTGCATTGAATCTGTAAATTGCTTCTAATAAGATTGACATTTTTACAGTGTTAATCCTACCTATTCAAGAACATGGGAGATATTTCCATTTTCTGATACCTTTGATGGTTGAGAGATCAGATGCTTAAAAAGGAATTCCACACTAGCTCAGAACTAAGAAATAGACAGCCATTTATTAAGGGGTAAAACTTACAAATCAGGATTCTCTGCTTGAATGATGGATGAGGATGAGATCCAAAACAAACCAAACCAGCAAAACGGGGACCGGGGGAGGAGAGCAGGGCCAGACACGCTTCTGCATCTGGGTAAAAAGTCTATGAGGCCACGCCCCAGTAGGTGGGTAGTTACTAGCTGTAAACCTTCCTGCAGCACCTCCCCCTTCTGTTTCAATAAGAGAGTTCTAAACCTATTACAAAATTATTATATACAATAAGAACAAATATCCTATTCTAACTAGCTTAAGTCTTGTATAATAAATAACTTGGCCAAGTCATGAGAGGAAAGTAACTACATTTATTTAGTCTTCAACCCCATCGAAGATCCAAGAAGGGAAATAATGTTACCTGAGTAATTAGGAAGTACAATCAAACAACTTCCAAAACATGCAAAAAATCAGAGACAACTGGCTACCTGGGCAATCACCCAAAGTCACATTTGCAACATTGAAGCAACCAACTTTGGCTAAGGCCTAGAATAACTGACAGATTTTTTTAATTTTTTTTATTTTATTTAACTTTATTTTATGTGCATTGGTGTGAAAGTGTTAGATCCCCAGAACTGGATTTTCAGACAGTTGTGAGCTGCCATGTGGGTGCTGGGAATTGAACCTGGGGTCTTCTGGAAGAGCAGTCAATGCTCTTAACTGCTGAGCCATCTCTACAGCCCCTGACAGATTATTTTTGAAGACAAGAAATTTTTCAAAACTGTTTTACCCTGTCTTGGCAGGATATGACAGTTCTGCTTATCCATTTCTGGATACTATGTATTTCGGTTGAGGTATGGGCAGTTCCTTGCCCAAAGGCCAGTTTTGCCAAGAAGACAAGCTCCAAGTGGAGTGTCTTTGGTGTTCAACATTCTCTCGGGAATAGATTGGTGCTTGTATCCTATTCCAATCATTCAAGGCTGCTTTGTGGCATAGGAACAATACTTCTTCGTCATAAAGAGCTTGGACCTGTGGATCAGGATACACGCCTATGCCAAGAATTTGATCCTGGGAAGCCTCCATACCTTTTGCTCTTCCTTGCTGTTCCATATGTTTGGATCCTTCTTTGAAATAAATTCCAAACATCAAGGAAAGTCCATCATCTAAGACCACTGATGCTAACTGAGAGAAATCATGTAGGATTGCCCTGACATTAGAAGCCCAAGTCCTTATCATTTCCTTAACAAATGCAGAGTGCAAGCCATATGTAAGGATGGCGTGCTTAATTTCTTTTAGATCACTTATTCCTTTTTTTTTTTTTTTTTTTTTTGGTTTTTCAAGACAGGGTTTCTCTGCGGCTTTGGAGCCTGTCCTGGAACTAGCTCTGTAGACCAGGCTGGTCTCGAACTCACAGAGATCCACCTGCCTCTGCCTCCCAAGTGCTGGGATTTAAGGCGTGCTCCACCACCACCCATAGATCATTTATTCCTATTGGCATCCATCTACCTTCTTTGGCTCCCTTTGAGCCTTTAGAAGTTGACACTTTGTCAGAGTAAATTACAGGGTATGATGCTAAAACCCTGGGTAAACGAGTGCTGACAGCTGGTGGTGACATTGTATTCTGTCCTTGTGCCTTCTTACCCTGTTCACCAGCTCCAATAATTTCCTCAATCATTTCAAATCTTTTTATCATTGTCTCTCGTAGAGCCTGAATATGCACTAGAAACCTGCATATGTTTCTAGTGATTTCCCTAAGGTATCAATTTTCTGGTCCCCATTCTGTACCTGTGATTCCATGGATTTAATGTTTCCCTTCAAAGATAACATCTCCTCCTTAAACTGTTCTTGGATATCATGTAGATTGTCATCCTGGAGGTACAGTCTGTCTGTTATCTTATCTAAACTTTGTGATAACTTCTGAACATCAAATTCAACAGCATGAACCCTTTCAGGTAACTTCTTAGTACCCTTGGATAAGGAGTCAGTTCTGCCTATCATAGTATCCACTTGTTCAGATAACCTCTGATTTTCGATTGTATTAATCCTATCAACTAGTGCCATATTCTTCCTTAATCATAAAATATGAAGAAGAAAACTGAAACCTAGTAACCAGTAAATTGAGGTATCCCATTTGTCATATAGGCTTCATGTATTGCCTTCCATCGTGATAGCAAAAAGCAGCGCAAATTTTCCATTGGAAACAAAATCTGCCATATTACCTGCTAACCAGCAGATGGTTCTGCTTCCAAGTAGTGACTAGAATCAATGCAATGGTGTCACGACAGGTCCTCTGGTAAAATCCACCTTGATACTTGTTTAAAAAAAAAAACTGGGGAAAAATGAGTTGCTTAAGAGATTAGATGTAATTAAATCAATTCCATACACAGATCAAGAAAACCCAGAGTCCAGGTGCAGAGAACAGAAACCTAGAAGCTTCACACACTAGGGTCGCAGTGGCTGGAAAACAGCTCTTCTATCCGCGCTCCAGCTCTCATGCTGCAAACTCCCTTGTGACGGGTATTTTATAAAAAAATACCATTCAGGAAAAAGCAAATCTGTCTGGGCTGTGGGAGGACTCCACCTCCAGCCTGGAGGGCATGAAGTTTAAACCCACGTGGTGCCAAGTGATGGCTGAGAGATCAGATGCTTAAAAAGGAATCCCACACTAGGTCAGAACTAAGAAATAGACAGCCATTTATTAAGGGGTAAAACTTACAAATCAGGATTCTCTGCATGAACGATGGTTGAGGATGAGATCCAAAACAAACCAAACCAGCACAACGGGGACCAGGGGGAGGAGAGAAGGGCTGGACGTGCTTCTGCATCTGGGTAGAAAGTCTATGAGGTCACGCCCCAGTAGGCGGGTAGTTACTAGCTGTAAACCTTCCCATGGCATCTTCTTCGATTTCTCTCTTCAAAGAGAATCTAGACTTTTAAAATTTTTATCTTATTTATTTATTTATTTTGAGAAGGATCTCATTTTATAGCCTTGAGTACCTTGGAACTTACTACATAGACTATGGATGGTCTTGAACTCATAGACATCCACTTGCCTCTGCCTTCCATGTTCTGGGATTAAAGGCATGTGCCACCACACCTGACATCTATCATAGTTTTTTAAGATGGGGTCCTACCTATCTGAACCATAGAAGTTTGCTTCACGAATCTCTGTTTTGTTATCATAGCTTCCACTGCAAACATGAGTCATAAATGAAAGTCTTCCACCATTATTCTATTTGTTTGTTGCGTGTATATTCAGGTCTGTGTGTGGCTGTGAGCACACATGTGTGCATGTGTGTGAAGGCCAAAGGTCAGCTTCAGGCATGGTGGAGCCATCTACCTTGCTTTGTGAGACAGGCTCTCCTCTGTGTGGCCTGAACCTCACTGCTTAGGCCAGGCTGGCTGGCCAGCAACTTCCAGGAATGCATCTGCTTCTGCCTCCCCCAGCACTGGGATCGCAAGTGTGTACCGCAAGGCTTTGTTTGGTTTGGTTGGTTGGTTTGGTTTTTCAAGGCAGGGTTTCTCTGTATAACAGCCCAGGCTGTCCCTGAAACTCACTCTGTAGACCAGGCTGGCCTTGAACTCACAAAGATCCACCTGCCTCTGCCTCCTGAGTGCTGGAATTAAGGGCTTGTGTCACCACCACCCATCGTACTACAGCTTTTACATGGGTTCTGTGGATGGGACTCAGATGTGTGTGTATTCATAAACCATGACTGTGGAGGCTCGGGGCTGCGATCAAGAAATTCCTCAATCACCCTTCCACCTTAGTCAGTGAGGTAGGGTCTCTCCATCACACTCAGAGATTGCCAGTATGGCTGACCTTTGCTGTAGGAGGTCCTTCTGTCAATGTGTAGCTTTCATTGGTTAATGAATAAAGAAACTGCCTTGGACTAATAGGGCAGAACTTAGGTAGGTGGAGAAGACAGAACTGAATTCTGGGAGGAAGAAAGCAGAGTCTAGGAGGAACGCCATGGAGCCGCTGGAGACAGACATATTGAATCTTTCCCAGTAAGCCACTGCCACGTGGCGATATACAGATTAATAGAAATGGGTTAAATCAAGATGCAAGAGTTAGCCAATAAGAGGCTAGAGCAAATGGGCCAAGCAATGTTTTAATTAATACAATTTCTGTGTGGTTATTTCGGGGCTAACCTAGCCGGGCAGCCGGGACGAACAAGCATCCCCTCCTGGTAACAGACCTTGACAGTCAGCTTGCTGCCACAACTCCATCTCCACTTTTCAAAGCTGGAATTACATGCAGACCTCTGTGCCTACCCCACATTTACAGGAGTTTCTGGGTACCCAAATTCTGATCCTCATACTTTTTTGGCAAGTGCTTTTAACCACGGAGCCATCTCCCCAGACCAATGTGTACTCAGAACCATCTTCTCAAAAGAAGGGTCACACAGTCTGCAGAGGAGGACAATTTTACAAGATTTAAGTTAAGCACTGGACAACATAAAAAGAGTAGATATTGAATGAGCAATAGTGGAAAGGGGAAACCCCAGTTTTCTAATGATAACAGAAGAAGCCTCTCTTGGTTTCAGAAACAGTCATGCAATGTGTAAGAGAACAAGCGTTAGCTAGAGCAGCTCTGGCATCTTGTACCCGAGTCTCAAGTCAACTTTTGTAACAGCATGGAGACCAACAGGAGAGACATGGCTGGCTACGTAGTACAGAGGGCGCTCTCAGGAGGAAGGTAAGAACGGCAGTCCTTTGGCCTCAGTGGTAGGAGACTGACGTGTAATACTAGCCGAGTTGCTCATGACCAAATTAATGGTTAATGAGATATTAATCACACACATATTCTGAATATAACGCAAGTAAAAGGAGTTCCAGAGATAAACAAAGCTCTTTGGGTTTTGTGTTTGTGTCTGGTGTTAATGTTATTTTAGGCAGTCTCACACAGCCAAGGCACATCCTACATAGCTGAGGATGGCTTTCAACTCCTGATCCATCTGTCTCTGCTTCTCAAGGCTGGGCCTGCTGGTTCGTTCCACCACTATGGGCTCCAAAGCCAAATTTAAAACCACCTATCTCTTTTATGTAGTAAAGTTTCCAAGCCAAACCCCAGCCTCTGGCACTCTAAGGACATCCCATTCTTGAAAACAGACAATTGAAGTATTTGCCCCAATATCGGTAACTCATCTACAATTTAAATATCTGCTGTTTAGCTGGGCGTGCTGGCCCACGCCTTTAATCCCAGCACATAGGAGGCAGAGGCAGGTAGATCTCTGTGAGTTCTAGGCTAGCCTGGTCTACACAATGAATTCCAGAAGAACCAAGGCTATGTAGAGAGACACTATCTCAAGTAAACAAACAAACAAAGATATGTTATTTACCAGACCCCTGTAGTGACAGAACTGGGGAGACTTCACAGGAAGATCTATCTGTGAGTTGTGAGTCAGCCTAGACTGCAAGGTGAGCCCCAAGTATAGGCCACACAGCAAAAGCCTATGTCAACTCATCACTTTTTTTTTTGCTCTCTGATTAATTATTCAATTAGATCATAAAATAATGCCACCCTTTCCCTGAAACAGAACTGTCTTGTGCACACATGTGTTAGAGGTAGATGTGAAAGTCACAGGAGGAAAAAAGTTAGAGGTTTTTGGCACTTTGGTCTTTCATGTTTCCTGCTTAGATGATAGAAACATCAGTGTTTCTTAGCATAGAAAAGCACGTACTGATGCCTGAGCAGCTTAAAAATAACCATGAAAGGGTGGGTCCCAGCACATCTCGGGACTATTCCACTTATCCTAGGGCCTCTCCCTGGTACGGTTGTGCACAGTCTATCTTCCCTGCTTCCCCTTTGGGGCCTCGGTCCTCTCTCCTGGGTCTGTCAGAGGGACTTGTGCCTCAGGATGACCAGGCGGCCCCATACCCTGGCCTGCCCTCCGTGGAATATGGACTTGTCCCTAAAGCAGAATTTTTTCCCATCTGTTCAATTCTCCCCAGAACTCAATAAAGGTAAAGACAAAAGGGAGCAGGACAGAGGCAGAGGCCAAGGCACAGAGTCCAGATGAATCAGCCTGGGCAATAATGGTGAGAGCCTTTCTAAGAAATAAAAAGAACGTGGAGATGCACTGTCCCTTGAGAAAAAAAGTTATGAATGAATAGATTTTATGAATCTACTGAAACGCGAATGGCAATCTAGAAGGTGAGGTATAAATTCTAACTCACTAAGTTTCCTTTTCTCAAGGTAAAATAAAACAATGCCCATCAAAGACCATTCAACACCAAGAAAAGCAATCTTTTCCATCAGCAGTGATGAAAAACTGGATATCTAGACGCAGTAGAATGAAACTGGGCTCTGACCTTATACCATGTGTAAAATATGAACTCAAAGTGGATTGAAGACTTCAATATGAGAGCTAACTCTAAAACTCTTAGGAAAGCAACATAGATCCAAAGCTTAGTGATGAAGCCAGGCGGTGGTGGCGCAGGCCTTTAATCCCAGCACTCGGGAGGCAGAGGCAGGCGGATCTCTCTGAGTTTGAGGTCAGCCTGGTCTACAAGAGCTAGTTCCAGGACAGGCTCCAAAGCTACAGAGAAACCCTGTCTCAAAAAACAAACAAACAAAAAGAGGCTTAGTGATGGTTTGGCGATACAGTCTTGAACAGCAGCACATGCGCACAACTCTGCTGCGCTTGTGAAATAAACACAGCAGACAATCGTCCTCATTCCCTCCCACCTGCAGGACACTGTGCCTTGGTTCGTGGGGACATGGCACCGGGTGTAGTCTAGACTGCCCTGGGAAACTGGTGGAGGCTGCTGATGTTGCCGATGACACATGATGTGGGTGCTATACGCAACCCTTCTGTTCTTAGCTGAGAAAACGCCTGGCAATTGGAACCTGGCAACTGGAGCATGTATCTGGATGGCTCACTGCCGACGCTGCCTCCGTGGGAGGAAGTGAGGAACAGTCTTTCTCGATTCCAGGGAAATTAAGAAGTAGAAAACCACTTGCAGAAGGAAGGAAGGAAAAATCCAGGACCTCTCTCTAGGCACTTGACTACTTTCTACAACCTCATTCAAAAGGAAACAGTTTATTTCCTTCAGGCCATGAGAAAGGGGGGGTGTCCGAGGAAGTGCCACTGGCTCGCACCAATGGAAATTAACTGCCTGATGTGGGCGTTAGACCTGACCTCCAGTACGGTGGCTAACGGCAAGTGCATGGAGTCCTAGGGCTCATCAGGGATGGTCACACTGAGTCAGCAGGCCTCCCATTGACTCAAAGCCATCTGGGGTTCCAGAACAAGGTGGTGTGGATTAGACCGGCTAACTCTGCCATTTGTCTTCATAAACTTTATTAGTAACTTCCTGGCTTTGATTAGGCCCCTATTAGTTGGTTTCTAAAGTAAGATTGGTCTTCAGTTTTCGAGTGGCCTTCTCATTTTGTTTTGTTTTCTGAGACAGGGTCCTCCACAGACGAGGCTAGCCTTGAGCTCACTCATCCTGGCGCCTCTTTCTTTCCCAAGTGCTGAATTAGACAGGGACCACCACATCCAGCTTCTAAGAGGCACTTCGTTTATGGATCAAGTTTCCTAACACCTCCTCTAATAAACAAGTCTTTTTTCACAAAGTGGGGATTGGCTTCTGGAGATTTCTGATTAGTAAACACTAAACGTGTGTGCCATGCCCTTCCCTATCAGATTTTTAACTTAAACTCACTCCTTTTTTAAAGAACTAAGTTCTTTTCATTGTTCCCAAAAAAACCGCTTTTAAGTAACTCAGTGGAGGAGCCCTTGCCTAGACTAAGAAAAACCTTTGATCCCCAACAATCACACCCCCACACACTCTCTCTCTTTCTCTCACATATACCCTCACACACAAACACACATATACCACACTTTCTCACACACACCACACTCAGACACAGTCATATATGCACACATAAATACATACTCTCTCACACTCACATACATACCATATGCTCACATATAGTCACACACACTCATACACCACACACACACTCATATACACTAACACAAACAAAGCTAGTTCAGAAATCCCCTTAATTTCCTCAGTGTGGTGAACCTTCTCCAGTCTCATCTGCGGGAAACCCATGCCATGTGAGTCAGCCAAAAGAACCATGCTCACTGCGTGACTTCCATTTTTAGACCCAAAACAAGCATTCTCTGACAAGTCATTTTAACCAGACTCTCTGACAGGCATAGCAAAGTATTTCCAAATGAAAACATCCTTGCTTAGGCCTGTGACATCATGTGAGTCTTTGGTCCCAATAAACTGCTCAGTGTATACATCTTTGTACACCTAATGGGACTTCCCCCACCCCATGTTATTTTCAGATGAAGAGTAATTTAATCAAATGCTCCCCTTTCTAGATAAAAAAAAAAAACAAAAAACAAAACAGAGCTTTGATATGGGCTAAATCTACCCTAATTGCATTATTTTTCTTTTTTCTTTCTTTCTTTCTTTCTTTTTTCTTTTTTTGGATTTTCGAGACAGGGTTTCTCTGTGCAACAGCCCTAGCTGTCCTAGAACTAGCTCTTGTAGACCAGGTTGGCCTCGAACTCACAGAGATCTGCCTGCCTCTGCCTCCCGAGTGCTGGGATTAAAGGCGTGTGCCACCACTGCCCGGCTATTTTTCTATAAAATATATTAAATAAATCCTAAGAGAACATATGTTGGGAAAGCCTGTGCCCAGTGACTTCAGTTCTTTCTTGTTAACTATTTGTTAACTCACGCTCTTAGATTTTGTGTTATGGATTCATTGGGAGAAAACCAGATCTGGCTCTAATTTCCAAGACCATCTCTAATTCGAAATAAGCCATTCATCACAGAATTTTAGACAAGAGGCTGAGGTGCCTACTGACTGTGCCCAGGACAAAGAGGACCGCTTAGGTCAAGAGTGTTTGAGGACAATGACGGGCCAGAGAGCTGGCTAATCAAAGCCTCCCAAGAGCATGTGTCCCACCCAGGACTGTGATAGACATAAAGGGGGCCTAGGAGGAAAACTACAGCTTAGGCTGGTTTAACCAAAAACCTAAGGTTTTGTGAAAAAAAAGCTTGAAGCCACATATTTAACATATATATTAAATATATTTAAGTTTTATTTACATTATAACTCACAGTACATATCATAAATGACATTTCCAGGTTAGGAAGGCAGGGCAACTTAATCCTTTATTAAAGACAAATAAACCATTTTAAGAGAAAAGATCACACGAATAGATTCCGTTGAACAATGGCTGCTGGAATAGATGTGTTTGTTCAATGTTAAGTTCTGTCCTCGAGAAATACAGGCTGTGGCATCTGAAGAGAAATGGTTATAGTGTGTGCTGTTGACTTTCAAATGGTTCAGAAAGCCTGTGTGTGTGTGTGCGTGTGTATGTGTGCGTGTGCGTACGTGTGTGTGTTGCAGTGCTAGGAATCAAACCCAGGGGCTTGTATATGGTAGGCCAACTCTACCGTTGAGCTAATTCTCTAGCCCCACGGGAAGAGAAAGGTGTGGGGAGTGTCTCCATTGTAGAGCACTTGAGTAGCATTTGTGAAGCCATAGGCTAATCCAAAGCACAGAAAAACAAATGGAGAAAGAAGGAAAGATAAGAAATGGGAAAGAGGGAAGAAGAGCGTGTGGAAATAAGAAAAAGATAATAAAGTAAATGGGGAGACTAGCTGAAGCTGAGTGGACGTTACAAGATGTGTGTGTGTGTGTGCGCGTGCGCACAAGCGCATCTGTGTGCACATGTACCTACATGTGCAATATTCTTATTCTTGCAGCTTTTATATAAGCTTGAAGTTACAACCAAATACAAAGCTAAAATCAGTGACACCTACATTTATTCTTTTTTTCCCCCATGAAATTTATTGAGCTCTACATTTTTCTCTGCTCCCCTCCCTGCCACTCCCTCCCTCCCTCAACCCTCCCCCAAGGTCCCCATGGTCCCAATTTATTCAGGAGATCTTGTCTTTTTATACTTTCTACTTCCCATGTAGATTATATCTATGTAGGTCTCTCTTAGTGTCCGTATTGTTGTCTAAATTCTCTGGGATTGTGTTTTGTAAGATGGTTTTCTTTGCCTTATGTTTAAAAACCACCTATGAGTGAGTACATGTGATAATTGTCTTTCTGTGTCTGGGTTACCTCACTCAAAATAATGCTTTCTAGTTCCATCCATTTTCCTGAAAAATTCAGGCTGTCGTTATTTTTTTCTGCTATGTAATACTCCATTGTGTAAATGTACCACATTTTTTAAAATCCATTCTTCGATCAAGGGGCATTTAGGTTGTTTCCAGTTTCTGGCTATGACAAATAAAGCTGCTATGAACATAGTTGAGCATATGTCCTTGTGGCACGATTGAGCATCTTTTGGATATATACCCAAAAGTGGTATTACTGGGTCTTGAGGAAGGTTGTTTCCTAATTTTCTGAGAAATCACCACGCTGACATCCAGAGGGGTTGTACCAGCTTGCATTCCCACCAGCAATGCAGAAGTGTTCCCTTTTCTCCACAGCCTCTCCAGCATAAGTTGTCATCAGTGTTTTTGATCTTGGCATTCTTACAGGTATAAGATGGAATCTCAGAGTTGTTTTGATTTGCATTTCTCTGATGACTAAGGATGTTGAACATTTCCTTAAGTGTCTTTCAGCCATTTTAGATTCCTCTGTTGAGAGTTCTCTGTTTAGGTCTGTGCTCCATTTTTTTTATTGGATTGTGTGTTCTTTTGGTGTCCAATTTCTTGAGTTCCTTGTATATTTTGGAGATCAGATTTCTGTCTGATGTGGGATTAGTGAAGATCTTTTCCCATTCTGTAGGCTGGCGTTTTATCTTGTTGACCATGTCCTTTGCTTTACAGAAGCTTTTCAGTTTCAGGAGGTCCCATTTATTAATTATTTCTCTCAGTGTCTGTGTTGCTGGGGTTCTATTTAGGAAGTGGTTCCCTGTGCCAATGCATTCAAGCGTACTTCCCACTTTCTCTTCTAGAAGGTTCAGTATGGCTGGCTTTATGTTGAAGTCTTTGATCTATTTGGATTTGAGTTTTGTACATGGTGATAGATAGGGGTCTACTTTCATTTGTCTACATGTTGATATCCAGTTATGCCAGCACCACTTGTTGAATATGCTTTCTTTTTTCCATTTGATATTTTTTGCTTCTTTATCAAATATCAGGTGTTCGAAGATGTGTGGATTGATATCCAGGTCTTCTATTCGGTTCCACTGGTCCTCCTGTC